>JAFMOD010000074.1:246857-304357 GCA_019802435.1 Corydoras maculifer
CATGCCCATCCAGGGGAGAACGTCTCGGGCGCTGGGCAGACAGACCCAGGACAGGGCGCCAATCCATCGCTGGGCACACACTCACTCACACAGACACACTCTACAGGGGGCAATTTTGAGAACTCAATTAACTTGTTCCATGTTTTTGGACTGTGGGAGGAAACCGGAGAACCCGGAGGAAACCCACGCAGACACGGGGAGAACATGGAAACTCCACCCATATTGGGATTCGAACCGGGAATCCCTAGTGCTGAGAGTGAAACCACTAAGCCACCGTGCCGCCGGGAGGTTTAGTTCTCACAATAAAATAAATCAAAATGCACAGTCATTAAAATGTTCCAAATAGTTAAAGTGCATATTCATAGTATTTAAATGTACCACGGTGCACAGTTCTAGTACCAAAATTATTAGTTTGGAAATAACATATTTGCAAATGTGTTTTTTAAAAAGAGAAGTTTAAAGAGAACCTTTAAAGTTTCTGGTTCTGGATTTTCAGTAGGAAGCAGCTTCTATATTATTTACGTGTGATTGCACTCTGGTATTTTCGTGATAATAGTTCCAGGTGCTTATGTTATTGCAATTAGAACAAAATTTATTTTAATTTAATTTTAAGGTACGACGTTTGGTATGAGCACATTTGTCTCCTAGTCCGTGGATAAACATGACCTTAAGAAGTTTTTCCTCCTTCGGTTCCTCTCATTTTCTTCACTATTGCCGTCCTTTTTTTTTTCTCTCCCCGTGGAAGACTTCAGGTTTTCTGTCTCCGAACAAAACTCAGCAAATTGGTTCCCGAGGTTCATCCCTCTTTTTTGAAGCTCCCTCACCTGGGACAAGAGAAAGAATTGCCTCGCAGGCTCAAACTGCAAGCTGCACTTTCCTTCTTTCTTATTTTTCCCTCCCATCTGATCTGTTGATGTGCTGCAGCACCATGTGAGCATCTTCTCCCTCGGCAATAGAAAAGAAACAACTATCCTTGCAGTGCACCTCATACATTTTTTATTTCCGCCCAAATCCCTCTTTGCTTTTTCTTAACATTTTTTGTCAGCCACTTACTTGCCTGATTTGTTAACCATATAGTGAGGGACAACATATTAGCACTGCCACAATGTTAATGCCCAGAATCTCATTGCTATACAAATGTCATAGTGGCCCGGGTTCAAATGTGGCATGAAGTGACTCCTCAATCCAGCAATCAAATTAAAATATACACTAGCATAGTCAGGAAATTACAAAGAAGGTTAATAGGAATTGTAGCTGATAATTCCGGCTGTTCAGATTTAAAATTCATTCATTCATTATCTCCCGCTTTATCCTCTATTAGGGTCGCGGTGGGGTTCCCCATGCCCATCCAGGGGAGAACGTCTCGGGCGCTGGGCAGATAGACCCAGGACAGGGCGCCAATCCATCGCTGGGCACACACTCACTCACACACACACACTCTATATGGGGCAATTTGGAGAATTCAATAGACTTGATCCATGTTTTTGGACTGTGGGAGGAAACCGGAGAACCCAGAGGAAACCCACGCAGACACGGGGAGAACATGGAAACTCCACCCAGATGGGGATTTGAACCGGGAATCCCTAGTGCTGAGAGGCGAACGTGCTAACCACTAAGCCACCGTGCCGCCCAGATTTAAAATTTGCCAATAAAAACACTTGCCTAGGAGGATGCCAAGGCCTTGAACATTCTCCATGATGTTGCCCATATTGCACATTCATTTGAATTATTTATGAACCCAAAGAAAACAGACAGATCAATGACTATTATCTACTTCAATGGTGTCCAAATGAAACAAATCTGATAATCCAAGTCCAACTACGTTAGGCTCCTAATTTAAGAGAAGAAATTGGAGCCCACAACAGAGGCACACAACAAGACGGAACAAGCAGCCAGGGCATTTTCTTCACTTAAATGATGCACGTGGAAAAGAACCAACATTTCCACAAAGACCGAAATCCATCTCTTCCAGGCCCCAGCTCTGCCAATTTTTCCTGTTGGATTAGAAATGAGGACTCCACTCAGTCTAGAGTTGGACAAGTCTTTCAAATTCACTGTGTCTTTACCAGAATGTCCAACACACGATGCTAAATATGACATGGATCAAACAAGCTGAAGAGAACCAGTGAATCGACCTGAACAAGGCCAGAAATCGAGTTATAATAGTCCAACCAGCTTAATATCCACAGGCACAGTATAATTCTGTCTTTGAGGGCAGCACTGACCATTTAAAAGCAAGCAGTCTGAAGAAATTTTTTAAAAATTAAGTTTCTGCAACTACCTAATTGTTTTTATTTCCAAAACTGCTTTGAGACCCTGCTTTGTTGCTGCTTTGGTTTTAACAGCTTCAGGACTTACAGAATTGCTATATGTCGTCCCAATTTAAAATATATTCCGATATGTGCTCTTCGATCGACCCAGCTTTGGGGACACTGCCATAAAAAGATGCACTGGGCCATGTGGAATAAACAAAGACAAAAAACAGGGGCTATTGATTTGTGGCCAAACACTTGGCATCTAAACAATGAATACCATCTTAAATTTATTGGCTCCCTTTAGCAAATAAGCATTTAGTTCCATATTTAATAATTATTTTTTATTAAGGTTGTTCTATGTGCAGTATTTGATCATTTAGAATCTTTTTTTTTATTCTTCTCATTATCGGTGTTTTACTGTGTAGCAAAAAATTGTTGAATATATGACAATTATGTTTTGTTGCCCATTAAGTTCTCTCTATCTTTTTTCTACTCTTGCTGTCCATTCTATCAACATTATTTCTATAGCTTGTAGTCCATCTTATGGTGCTTTTTTTATTCTTGAATTGTTTAGGTGGTGGATCAATTTTAGCACTGAATTGCCAATGTTTTTGTGGTGGTGTGTTAGAGGGTTTTGTGTAGTGTTACTGTTACACCTGACCTAATGTCTCTGATTTAAAAAGGTGGAGCAATAGGGTGGATGGCCTAACAGATTACACAGGGAGCAAAAGCAGCACTGCTGTATCTGATACCCAAAACACTTAGTGTCATGTTCATGTATGTTTCGGTTTGAGGCATCCAAAATATAATTTACTTACTTGTTTTCAAAAGTCAGGATGGACGAGCGGTCTAAAAGGCGTTAGCATGGATCAAGTCAATTAAGTTCTCCAAATTGCCCCCATATAGAGTGTGTTTGTGTGAGTGAGTGTGTGCCCAGTGATAGATTGGCGTCCTGTCCTGGGTGTATCTGCCCAGCGCCCGAAATTTTCTTCCCTGGATGGGCATGGGGAACCCCTCCCCCCACACACACACACACACCCACGACCCTAATAGGGGATAAAGCGGAAGTTAATGAATGAATGAATGAATGTTTTCGACAGTTAAATATTGGTTTTCTGGTTATTAAGCAATAATGACAATTGAACGAAACAAAAAGGTATGAGGCCAAATCGCGTTTAAAGTGTGTGCTAAAGTGAGAAATGGGAAGGGAAAGCTCAAAATTGAATTTAGCACACCGCGAAAAGGATTGCTTATGCTTTCATTAAGTGGAAGTAGGCTAGCAGATCTGCACCTCTTTTCAGTTTGATGTTCCATGTCCCAATTGGCAATTCTAACCCAAAACTAGTGTTTATTTCTCCTTACTGTAGACTTTCACAATGGAATAATCTGTCAGGAAGAGGCAGAAAGCTTAGGCATTCAAAGTTTGGAGATTAAAAATTTCCAGCGCGCAGTATCGTCACGAAGAAGTGCGCGATTCTTTTCAAGCAAATCCTCTGTTGGACCGAGTTCTCCAGCCTACTCGCTGCTTTCCAAGAACTCTCCCAATCTCTGCACATTCTCCACCCTCCATTCCACTGCATCTACTTTAACGTATGTGGTCAAGGTTATGAAAAGCCAAACTATAATGAGATCAGATCCTGTTCCTGGTTCTCGCCTGTCAAACTTTGCTCAAAGAGTTGGAGTTTCTGCATCTGGCTGAGTGAAGCTGCAGGATCTGGCAACGTTGCTGTGTCTTCTGCTGCAAGCTACTGCGCTAAATACGTCAAAAATAATGCACTACACATGCCAATGATGAGGCGTTGTATTGGTGAAGTTAACTTTCGGAATCCAATTATTAATACTGGAAATGACATGTACGCAGTGCATTATGGGTAATGAACAAGAGCCCACTATGTTACCAAAAAGAATTTGGCATTAGGATTCTGGCATGAAACCAAATTACAAATTATTTTCTTTTTTTATGGCCATTATAAATATAAATAATTAAATATTTGTGTTTGTCATAATTCTAACTATTATTACATTTACTGTACTATTTGGACCATGGTATTCAAAAACCTACACATTACACCCCCAGGGGATTTAATGAGGCCCCATTCTATATTGGTCTTCTCTTTGCTGCTCTACAAGATTTTGGAAAATGTCTGTGGGAGTGTTTGCCCACTCATCCAGAAAACCGAACAAGAGGTCAGGCACTAACTCAAAACTCACAATCTGTGTTCTAATTCATCTTAAATGTGTACAATGGGGTTTTTGCAGGCCCGTTGCAACAGGGCACGCAAACCAACCAATTGCCTAGAAACCCTGTTATGGATTATTATTATGGATTATATTTTGACTTTGATCTGTAACTTGTTTTTCTTATTACTGTCCTCTGGAGCGTTCCCTCGTGCACTCACTGGCAGCTGCACATTTCTGGACAGTCTCACTGGTTTCCTTCATCTGAGTCTCGTAATAACTGAGGTTAACAGTCTCTGTAATGTCTCTGTCTTTAGAGGACTTTAAAAACGATAACCATATTCCCCTCGGTGGGCTTTCAAACAATGTGTTTGTGGCACGTCGTCTGTTTCTGTCAATCTAAACTGTTTTATAACCCAAATTATATTATGACCCAAATAAAATCCCAGCTTCAGATCGAATTTCCTTTTTCATCCAGAAGATGTTTATACCCTGATACACTGATATAAACCACACTGGGTAGATTAAAGATACTACATTTCCTCATGTGTGTGTGAGTGGGTGAATGTGTCCAGCCAGTCTGGGGTGCTTCCCTGCGCTTTGCATAAACAAAATAAAAAGTTATATTTGTTTCTTAAGTTGCTTTTTTTTTTTTTAATTTGGAGAAACTCAATTATTAAAGCAAAAACCTTAAGGATTGTATTTCCTTCAAGAGCAGCGTGTTGTTTTTCAGCAGAATTATAACAGTCACATTTCACTATGTCAAATTTAAAACAAATATTTTTAGGTCAGCTGTGCAATAATGAAAAACATAAAGAAGAAAGGCACAATAAGCATCATAAATAAAAAAAAGTGCTTTCCTCCTTTTCTCAGTTATGACAGATCCATCACTGCTGACTGGATCAATAACGGTGTTTTGGCTTAAATCCCCCACCAGCGACGGCGTGTCACCGGTGACAGACGAATATCACAGCAAACGTTAGTGAAAGAGTCGGCGTTTCATCGATCGCCTCTGAACGGGGGATACATCAGGCTTAAATAAAGAGCTCGGGGCCATGTTCGCCTTCTGTTTATGAGTTCGGAATGAGAGGAAACGTCCAAGTGTCGGCTCGCTGTGGAGAAGTAGATGTGATTATCTGCTGGATGCAGGAAACAGATGTCAGAATCCATCACATGCTCCATCCTGACCATACAGACGCAGAGACAGAGAGGGTGGATAGGGAGCAGTCATCTGAAGAAGAGAGATGGTACACGAGGTTAAAAACTTCATTTTGTACAAATAAGACTAAACATTCTCACCTCCCAGAGCCGAGACGCGTTACAGATATAGTTCACGGTCAGAAGTATCAGGACACGCCTCTTAATCTTTGAATCCATGTGTTTCGTTCTGTGAATGTGATCTCAATACCTGTACAGTGCTGTAATAAGTGATGTTAGGATGATGCCCTGATCATTATTCGGAGGGGCGACGACCTGTGTGTTTTAACCCACTGTGATGTAGCAGACACTGTGGTCTAGCCTACAATCAAAGATAGAGTAATTAAACAGGGGAAAAATGAATGGACTTTATTGTTCTCTATGAATCACATCGTCAGTCGTCTCACTATCACACCATTTTACACCATCAAGAGTAAATCCAGCGCTTATTCTCTGCAAAACTGCATCTGTTGGCTCATTCTGAAAGCAACTCATTGTGTGTGTGTGTGTGTGTGTGTGTGTGTGTCTGGGCCCAAACAGATGCCAACATGGCGGTCGGTGCCCAGCTGGCTGGCAACTTGGTTTCAGAAAAAGCCTTTGGATTCTGCTGAACAATCCTCTTAACGACTCCAGGGGTCTGTTGTATTTTACTTTTTTTTATCGGCTCCAGCAGAAGTGCAATAATTCCGCTTTCCTCTCGTCACTAAGGCACGTCAATTCATTTCGGACCATGTTTAAGCTTTTGAAAACACAACGACGCCTCACAGCGATCGTTTCCGGGCCCTTTAGCTCATGAATTAATCAAAAGCAAACTAGCCACGCCTCCTAAAAAACAAACAAATATATATATATATAAATATATTTATTGTGAGAGAGGAACATTCATTTAAATAATAACCACCGGTAACCGGGGTGTGTACGTCGCAAATACATTCACACTGATTCAAAACTGGAGAACCAAACAACAGAACAGCAGTGAACATGTCAATGCTAACATTCGCGCTACCGTAAAAATTCAGAACAAAATACTGATAAATTTTACTTAATAGATCCATGATTTTTATAAAACACTTTTATTTCTGTGTTTATCTAAATTATTTTTAAATACATTTCATGTATGTATTTCACAAGTATTTAATTTTTTATTTTTTAATTTTTTTTATTTTTGTTGTTGTCAGTTAATGAGCCATAAATGTGTTAGTTCTTCATGTTAATGTGTTTATTTCACTACGAAATTTAAAAGAATGTGGAAGTTGACCACCAGTGCGTGCACCACAAAGGATCGTATCAATGTTTTTTTTCTAATACGTGTTAATTGCTACGCGTTACACGCACAACACGTTTCTTTACAGGAGCTTTGTTTCTCCTGATGGAGTCAATACCTCAGTGGCACCACTGGATTGAATTTATTGCTCCTTTTGCCTGCTGGCATGACCTATAAAGGCCTCTAAGTGTGTAAATGACCCCGGCGCAGGCCGGCGTGATGGCTGGATCAATGAGCGCTTGCTTCTGACATTTAGCATCGTCGCGGTCCGGCTGTCTGCGAGGACAAATGCTGAACACAAAATTAACATTGTAATATCGAACTCTACAAGCAGCTGCAGTCTCTGTAGCCTCACACAGAATGAGGAAATAAAAGCACTGGCCACTTTATTAGGCACATCTCTGTTGGCTCCACTGACCGTGTAGATGTACTTTGTAAATCTGTATTTTTCAGACTATAGTCCATCTGTTTTTTTGCATACTTTACTTTGGTCTTTGAGTATTTTTATATTTATTACAGGACCCATTGTAATGAAACTTTATTGGATTATGATTAGATGATGAGTTACAATTTTTAAAGTGGTAATGTATTTTATTGTTATTGTGACTGTATAAACCACAAGAATCTGCCAAAGACCTTGAGCTTTCTGCCAATCTGTGCCCGAGAGCAAGAACTAGAATGCATGTATAGTCCTGCCAACGGAGCCCATAGAGGAAGATCTCTCTCTGATTCAAAGGACAGATGATTTGCTTTGTAGTGGCAGAGGGTTTGCCTGCTGACTGATGTGTGCAGTGAGTGTGAGGACGATTAGAACTGCAATTAAATAATAATATTTTTTCTTGATAATAATTTGCTTGATGAAACAGACATAAGTGCAAACACACACGAAGAAGGTCTGTTTAGTTTCATTTTCGGAAAGAAACTTATGCACACATGCGGAGAACCTGCAAACTTTCTGCAGAAACCTTGTGAAGACAATAATAACGTAAAGATTTGCCGTATATGTATTCAAGTTCTCGGTCTGAGAGAAACTGATTGGTCAACAATAAAATTAGTAAAGTTAAGTAGACTTCCCTTAACTTCTCAGAGATGACACCTCTCAGAGGAACCACCGTAGCATCCGGAGTTATTTGAAATAATTGTTGACCATTGATTTGATTTTAGAAGGAAATTTACACCGAAATCTGTTTTTACGGTTATAATTCATTCATTCATTATCTTTAGCTTTATCCTATATTAGGGCCAGGGGGGTCCCCAAGCCCATCCAGGGGAGAACGTTTCGGGCGCTGGGCAGATACACCCAGGACAGGGCGCCAATCTATCGCTGGGCACACACTTTACATGGGGCAATTTGGAGAATTCAATTGACCTTGATCCATGTTTTTGGACTGTGGGAGGAAACCGGAGAACCCGAAGGAAACCCACGCAGACACAGGGAGAATATGCAAACTCCACCCAGATGGGGATTCGAACCGGGAATCCCTAGTGCTGAGAGGAGAACATGCTAAACCACTAAGCCACCGTGCCACCAAGGTTATAATTTTTGTAAAAATTGAAACAGAGCTGTGAGGTGATTCTGTTGTCGACTATGAGGTTGTGACTAAGGACACGATGTATTTCAGTTGTGCCAGGCACATTTCCATTCTGATACGGCGAGACGTGCTCCTTTGATTGGTTCTTTGCCTGCTTGCAGATATGCCACAGCTTTCTCAGCTTCAAAGTGCGTTTTTAAAATCCTGGGCCAACACTGGTGGCATTTTCGCATCTGCAGCCCTAACATTTCCTCATGCCGAGGTTTTCTTTCAAGTCGTCGAAAACGCTTTCCGCACGGCCGGCTGACCTTTTGAACCCCACGCCACTTTAAATGTCACCTTGCTCGCGTTTGAGCATTGTTTATTTCCAGTCCCAGACACACAACCTGATAACTCTGCAGAAAGATGGTGTCGGTGTCGCGCCGTTCGAGGTTTTTTTTTTCCCCCTTTTCTTTTTGCTCATTCCCGAAATGTACAAAAACTCACTGGTACGAGGTCAGCGAGGATTAACGCCTAGTAACCCTATCACGTCCCGCGTGACGCTTACAAAGTCGGCTGACACTAGCTGTCAACGGATTCTTTCTAGGGGAACTTGATCTGCCCTTGACCCCTTGCTTAGGGGATGAACAAGCTGACAGGAGGGGTTGCTTTTTTTTTTCAAATTGACCCTTGTTGTGGCTCCTCGTATCAGACCTTTAATTTCAGGTGGTTCGTTTGTCTCCTGATTATTGAGTAGATCTGCTTGTCCCCAACGTACGTCTTATAATTTTAGGGATTCTTTTGTCCTCTCACACGTAGTGCTTTGTTCTCATCTTGGAACACCACGTGACAAGAACTGACCAAACTCCCTGAGGCTCTGACACCAACATGAAATAAAGCCCTGAAGATCAGACTTGTCTACAAACAAAACAAGACAACTTGTTCTGTAGGACTAAGGTTCCAGAGGTACGGTTCTGCACTTCTCCCAAAAAGTGGCTTTTATTTGTACGTAGAAAACAGGTTTCATTTAGCTCTTCTTAAACCCAGAGAGTGGGGGCACGGTGGCTTAGTGGTTTGGCACGTTCTCCTCTCAGCACTAGGGATTCCCGGTTTGAATGCCCATCTGTGTGGAGTTTCTATGTTCTCCCCGTGTCTGTGTGGGTTTCCTCCAGGTTCTCCGGTTTCCTCCCACAGACCCCACAATGGAGTTCTCCAAATTGCCCCATATAGAGTGTGTCTGTAAGTGAGTGTGTGTCCAGCGATGGATTGGCGCCCTGTCCTGGGTGTATCTGCCCAGCGCCCGAGACGTTCTCCCCTGGATGGGTATAGGGAACCCCACCGCGACCCTAATAGAGGATAAAGAGGAAAATAATGAATGAATAAATGAAAACCAGAGAGTGACTGCAGCTCTGTTTGGAGTCCCCACTAAAGACCTAAGGTGCCTGAGCGTAATGCAGCTGTCGGGATTAGTGAGGTTTAACCAGCGATTAAGCACAAAAGGTCCTGGTTAGCACTCCGCTGATGCTCCATCAGTGACTTTACTCTTAAAGCAGACCGGGTGGAATTTATTATTCGGTCCACACATGGAAACGATTCACCGCCATCAGCTGTGTGTCTTGGCTTTGCGCGGCTTGCCAGCGTCCTACGCCGTGCTAGTCCTTGTTTGAACTGAGCAAATATGGTTTGAGAGTCTGGGCTTCACCTCGGAAAGTCTCTCATGTGCTTAATTAATGAAAAACACTCAGGGCAACGCAGGAATCATTTACATTATTAAAAAACAGATATCCCCGCCATAAAGCTTAAAAAGCCATTATTCTTTGTAATTATTTTCCTTCTGTTATTTCTGTCCTGGAGGAAACAGCCAAGTTCAACATTTTAGCTTCTGCTCAGGTGGAGCAGCTGGAAATGCTCAGCGCTGGCTGCTAAATGAATAATCAGTGATAGACACAATTTTTACTTCATATGAGAGCAAAGAAATAACCACCAAAGGTGTAAAAGGAGCATGTTTTGCGCCTCTGTTTGTTTGTTTCCAACATCCGGTCTATTCATTCATTCATTCATTATCTCCCGCTTATCCTCTATTAGGGTCGTGGTGGGGTTCCCCATGCCCATCCAGGGGAGAACGTCTCGGGCGCTGGGCAGATAGACCCAGGACAGGACGCCAATCCATCGCTGGGCACACACTCACTCACACAGACACACTATATATGGGGCAATTTGGAGAATTCAATTAACTTGATCCATGTTTTTGGACTGTGGGAGGAAACCGGAGAACCCGGAGGAAACCCACGCAGACACGGGGACATCTGGTCTAGATGTGGTAAATTAGTGTTTTTTAATTAGTTAATTGTGAATAGTGTTATTCATTACATCCTGCTATCACATGGTTTCTCTTTGTCTATTTAATCCCAACTTCCCTTTAACTTTCCAATCTAGTGTCAGTTAAAGTCAGTCCTGTTTTGTTTGTGCGTGCATTTGTGTGTGTGTGTGTGTGTGTGTGTGTGTGTGTGTGTGTGTGTGTGTGTGTGTGTGTGTTTCCCCAGTTTTTCCTGCATTAAATACCTTTTTTCGTCTGAACTTTGGAATTTTTACGCCGCATGGGCGACACGATTGTGACACAGGGCATGTGGACACCATTTTTATTTATAAGACTTTTCATTTTTACGGCCCTTCAAAGCTACACTGTCAAAACTAGGGGTGGACTGATGAAGCATGTAAAAAAAACATATTTACTCAAGTCAGCAATCACGTCTAATTGTCAATGGGAGCTAATAAATAGGGCTGACAGATATTGTTCACTCTAATTCTTTTTTAGGTTTCGCATTCTATATTTTTATTTTACATTTCTACTTATATCCTATATTTATTTTTGATATTTTTTACTGCTATGTGTGTTGTTTGCTTGAATGTGTGCAATATGGAACTGCTACTGGTTGCTCTGAATTTCCTTTTCTATCTATCTTGAAGGAGGAGAACCTAATGATATAGTAATATAGGGGTGAAGTTTCTAACTGCTTCATGTAAATAAATAACAGTTTAGAAAGTGAATGTGAGAAAGCAAGATAGAACAGTGAATGGCTGTGAGAGAATGCTGCTATTGGCCAGATGGTTCGGGCCTATTTACATATCACTACAAACCTTTACTGATAATCAGAAAGTGGTCACAGAAGAAACAAAGGGTCTCTGTACACAATAGTGTTTTCAAAGGCAGAGGGAGAATGTGATGCGAAATGGCAACCCTTTTTAAAAAGACATAGTGTTTCTCAAACATATCGGGCTGAAATGCTTCCTCGCAACATGCATATCTATCTGCAGCATGTAAAGCAAAATTGAACCAGTGTGTCAGACTTCACTCCATGTGAAAACAGCTTTTGAGTCTCTCTCTGTCTCCCACACACACACACACACACACACACAAACACACAAGGGTCGTCTCTCACCCACAGGGGCCGATTGGAAACCCCCTTGGCTGCCAAGCACATGGGCGCCTGCTGATTACACACACTGGCAGGGCTGTTTTTCCGCAGGGCTCAGAGCTGGGAAATGAAGAACCAAAGACATTCTTGCTTCGGAACAAGCATCAGATCGCCTGGAACCACGTGCAGTATCTCTGTGCAGCACAGGGATCACGGAAAAGCCGCAAATTAACACGCCTACAAATCGGACGTCTGCCGCGTTTTTCTTCGCTTATAACCTGATGCCAAGTGAAATAGTAACGGGAATTAAGTCTAGCTGTAGTTATTCAACTCACTCAAAATGTGTCTTTAGACAATTCGATTCTGCGGAAGCGTTGATTTCTCTATGGCTTCAACTGGCGACGCTGAAACAATTTCCAGTGACAGTGATTAAAATAACAAAAACAAACTGATACGAATAGCAAAAACTTAAAGAAAAGAAAAATTATTTTAAAATCGGTGATCGCTCATTCATTAATTGCTTTTATTTATTACAGTAAAGCAATTTGCTAAATACAACTTTTTATTTTATTCTCATGTTTGTTGACATTTAACAGGTTCCATGTACAGTAGTAGTGGTCAGAAAGTCTGCGGTCATAGGTTCCTGGAAGCAGTCATGTAACTCATTGTACTTCTAAAAACAGTCCTTCTAAGGGAGGAACCATGTCAGCCACAATGCTTAGCTACACCCCACTGTCCAAAAATCCACTTACATCACTGTGCCAGTGGAACATGCCCCACACTATTCATTCACCTCCACCAGCCTAAACGGTTGGCCACTGACCGAAAGAGTTAATCCAGTCATCTTGTGTTCGGATGAACATCTTGTAGTACAACAATTATGACAACAATGGCACTTGTCTGTTGCCCATCTTTGTCAAGTAACAACACATTTTAGTGCTTTGTGATACTTTATTCCTTCAAACGAAGTCCCGGTTGTATAGAACGTTCTGTTCTTCATGTGGCTTTACTGTTGCTGGTCTGTCAAAGGTACAGCAGCTAAAACCGACACACACACACACACACACACACACACACACACACACTATCCTCTGCGGCATTGCTACCCATATTTTGAGATTTAAAGTTCAAAGCAGATGTTTGCTGTGTTCAAAGGCGGTGTAACTTAATACAAGGCATTTCTGCGAGCATGTATTTTCTCCTGCGGGCCTCGTGCACCCCCGCAGCACTGATACAAAGAGGCTCAACACACGATCAGCGCAACTGCGGCAATTTCATTCACGAATTTTAGTCATGTTTTTAGATTTGTGATTCATATTCTGCTAATTTTAACAGCCTTCATGATGTATTTTTTTTAACTCAAAGACTTCAGGAGAAATAAAAACAAGACATGAGGTTAAAAAAAATGTTTAAAGCTTCACCTGCTGTAGTGATGCAGTGGTGAGTGTTCAAGTTACAGTTTAGACGACAACAGAGCTGGTTCAGGAGCCATGAAACACCCAGGACATTTCACCGTCATAGAACACAAACACACATTCACACCAGGGGTGGCTGTATCACCAACTCACCGTGGAACATTTGCTTGGATTTTAGGAGGAACATGCAGGGAGAACATGCAAAGTCCTTATAGAATTAAAGTGATCTGTCCTTCTGGGTATAACAAGGCATATTTTCTCTGAATAAAATGTTTATACAAAGATAGACGCCAAAATATTCCAATGTGGCCCGTATTCTTTCCATTTATTTCTTTTAGACGTCCACCTGGTGCCCACCCCACGTCTCGTGTTGTAGGCAAGCACATTGGGGTGTGACTTCCCTGTGGGTTGATAGGACACCTGTCCATCCCTGCCGGTGTTTGTTATTAAGTCATTGCCCATTTCAGTGTATATAAATTAAACATTTTTCTTTCTGATGGAGGCAATGGTGTTAACAGTCATGACCCCCCCCCCTTTGCTCTTTCATACACCCATCATGCAGCAGGTCAAAGAGAATTAGGCCTGCAAGATATTAGTTAATAAAACAAATCCCCCCCAGAGGCCTGGTCCCCAGATTTTCACATTTTCAAGAGTCTTCAGGAATCTGAAATCAATAATCATTTAGTCAGAAGGGCAAACGAAGCGATGTGACATCAAAGCATAGCCATCGGCCAGCCCGAGTCACGCCAAACAATTTGTCTCATCAGAAGTAAGGGGTAATAATCCCTTTTTCCTCATACACACACACACACACACACACAGTCACTGGAGGACCCTAAAGTAAACAAGTATGGAAGAAAAATATTAAAAATCAATAGTTGTTTCTTTTGGCCTTGATGGCGTCTGTTATAAATCTGACTCTGTAAGGAGCCCAATGTGTGTGTGTGTGTGTGTGTGTGTGTGTGTGTGTGTGTGTGTGCTTTTGCCCTCAATTTAATCAGCTTTATTGAGCATCAGGTCTCATATAATTACGGAATTTGTCAGTAAAGCTTGATCAATGGTCTAAAAGGCTAATGAGTGAACACACTGTTGGGAAATCAGATGATTGTATTGTTTTTTTTTATGATTAGAAAACTGCACCTGCAGCGATTTTCGGGGCTCACCGTACCATATGGGCGGATATTTATTGAGCAATGATGAAAGACAACTTCAGTTAAGTTGGTGGTAAATATGAGTTAATGGGACGATTGTGTTTATTTAACACGGGACAAAAGAACCGGGACACACTTCCTGATCGTTGCATTTCGTTTCTTTACAAAGGTATGGAAAAACTTTACTGACACTTTTCTATTGTCACTTTTGGGATGGAACTAGAATGGAGACTAAGAGCCAGCTTCATGCATCCGTGCTGAAGTAAGACCTGACATCAATGTTAGAGAATTAATGTTGTCCAGGATGAAGTTTGCACATTCTAAAGTTAAAATCAATTGAGCTTGCATTAAAAACACTATTGCATCCCTTTTCGACTCTTAAACTCCTAATGTGATGCATGTGATGTTGCAATAAGGACAACGCTTAAAAAATGGAGTGTTCTCTGCTGTAGTGCCCTCAGTAACACTAACTAACACACAGCCCCCGCAGTCCTAAAGGAAGCGGTGTGAGGGTGTGTATTGCCTTATTGAGCTCGGGTAACAAGCACTTAAACAAAAATACCCCACATGACCAGAACCCCCACCAAGTGTCCGTTTAGGGATGAGGGTTGGACGTTGCCCCTCTTTGCTCCTACTGCCCCCTGCTGTTCGTCATTCGCACTGTTCCTTTCTTTAAATAAGAGGCTGACAAATCAATCCACTTCACAAATTTCACCCTGCGGAGGTTGGTATCATTAATGCAGCGCACACACACACACACACACACACACACACACACAAAGAGATGCAATTCCGCCTTGTGTATTAATAAGACACAGATCCCTGTTCGGTACAGAGAACAAGGTATTATTTAAGATTTGACTCAGTGCATCATGTTCTTCTGCTGATCAGCTGCGAATCTCGCGATGAGCACAAAGCTTCGTTTCTAAAAGATTGTTTTTATTTTTCCATTTTTAAATTTCCGAGCAGAATCTCAATGTGACATTTTATTTATATTTTATTTATAATAATCCTTTTCATCTTACTGGATCTACCTACAAATTAAATTTCCACATTATGACCTAATTTAGTCTTATATTCTAAATTTGAATATGTATTCATTCAGGATATAAGAGCACTGTGGACGTGAAAATGCTACCTTTCTCCTCATTATATATAAAGTATATATAAATATTAATTAAAAATGTATGTACAGTATAATAAATTGAATAAATATCCAAAAAAATATAACGCTAATAATAAACTAATGTGCACATTAATGACTGTAAAACACATTAGCACACACTGACTACTCTAATTCATCTGCACACACACACACACTAATACACGTTATCTGTACTGACACACATTAGCTGCACAAAGACAAAGTAATTCACACTGATTGTGTAATGATACAAATACATACACACACACACATACACACACACACACACACACACACACACATACACACAGGGAAAGGGTGAGGGAGACTTACACCAAGTGCCTCGAGCTATGCTCCTGTACACACACACCTACACACCCACCCACACACACACTTGCACAGTAATACATAGGGGGGGGGTTGTATTGTAAAAGTGACTGACAAAATTCTAATCTCATTAACTAAAACAAACAAACTATATAAAAATAAATACATGTAATATATAACGTCTTGATTGTTAATTTACTTTACCATTTAACAATTTTTTTTTCACATTATAATACATAATAGAAAATAAAGGACCAGAGTAAAATGTGGATCTCTGTGGATTTGAATGGAAATTCAACGCTTCAGTTCAAACTGTTAAATCAAAAATGTTTAGTCCAAAAGCAGAAGATAATTCTGGAGTTCACACTGAAGTTAAAACTGAATGAGATTCACCATGAGGTGGACCAACAGAACCCTGTCCTGCTCTGCAGTCCAACTTTGTACAAAACTCCACCTGATTTATTTATCAGAATCAGAATACTTTTTTGATCCCAGGGGTAAATTGCAGAGTCACAAAAAAATAATCACAATGTGATTACACTTCATGCAGCTTAAGAAAACATTGGGTTTAATTCTGATAAAAGTTTTTATTAAATACAAAAACATCTGCATTAAAATAAGTTAGAGTGTTTTAACCTAAATAAGCTTATTTGTTTTTGAACTTGGATATATTTATATATTATTCCATTGACAAACATGGTATCCCTAATGGAACACAGATGCCGTTTGTTTTCTAAAAGTCTAAATGACAATATCACTTTCTTTATTCTGAGATTAAAGTTAATTAATATGTATTTAGAACAGACCAGGTTTAAGTTTTGACTGTTTTTCTAATAACATTATTTTAGATTAAACTGACTAACAAACCCACTCTCTGAGATATCACTGATATGGTACCCATGGTTTACTGTTTGGGGAACATATGTGAAAATCATTGGTCCTCTTAGAGTTACATTGTAACCCTAAGGTCCAAACATTAACCCTAGGGGGCAGATTAGTGTCAGCTGTATTTTGTGGGACAGAAATTGTCTACTATCCTAACCTTTTTCCCCAAAATGTACCTTTAATTATACGAGTAACACTCAATAACAAACTGTGACCATAGATCGAAGACTCTTTGAAAATGTATATCAGATAAAAGCGATAGAAATGTGCTTACAATGACTATTCTCATGTTTCAGTATTCTTCATCACAGATTTATTTCCATTCCAGGTGATTTTAACATTGTTTTTATTCTGTATCACCGAGTGAAATGTAGACGCGTTTACATTTGAAATTTTCTAGAAGAATAAAATAACTGCACGCGTTTTTTTTTTAAGCAGATGTTTTACTTTTACGTGTTGAATCTTCACGAATTCATTCACGCATGTAAATATTCGAATCATTTTCGCAAAACTAAAATTTGCAAGGCCATTAAAGGCGCTCGTGTATAACAGGGAAGATGTGTAGATTCGTTTAAGGTGTTAATTCAGCGCTTGATGTCTCTAATTGGGTTTTTTGTTTTATTTCGTGTTTTTTTTTTTTTTATTTATTTCTATGCGACTCTGATGAACGACCTTCCGAGAGCGGCGGCGCAATCACGGCACGGGAGGCGGGAGCGCGCGCGTGTGCGCGCGCGCGCGCGCGACCGACGGGGGGGGCGTGGCCGGGGAAATTCAGATCAGGTCGCAACTGAGTGACAGTCTCCAAACGCGCCGAGAAAGCCTGCCGCTCGTGCACTGCTCACACACCGCTGCCTTCTGAGCCCCGACACACACACACACACACACACACACACACACACACACACACACACACAGGACCATTACAGGCACACACAGACACTCGTTCATACACTTCACAAACACGCACACGCGTACACACACACACGCGCGCGCACACTCGAGCCGCCTGCGCGCCCGCACGGGACGCTTCGTGTCTCTGCTCGCCTTCTGTTTTTAGGTTTAGAGTTTAATTCTTGGATGTTTTTTAAAAACATAGTAAAAACACAGACTCCTCTTTAATCGTTTTCCTTTTGGAAAATAGCCTTTTTTGTAGTAAGGTCGCGCGCGAGTCCAGCCTGTTTTTTTTGTTTTTTGTTTTTTTAAAGACGCGGCAGGACGCATGGCGAGGTTTAAACGCGACCTCCGAACGCTGGCTGCTTAATGTTTTTTTTTTTTTTTTGCTTTTTCTATATATATATATATATATTCTGAAGGAACCTCGGATTTCATAGATGCGTCGGTGCAGAAAAACAGATGCGGACTGATCCGACTTCTTCTGAGCGTCAGCAAAACTAGCGGCGACTTTTTTTGCGCCTTTCGTGGCAAGAAGACGCGCGTCTGTTCCCCTCATTTCCCCGGACTAACTGCACACAGCAGCCTAAGTTTCTCCCTTTAAAAAAAACAAACTTACTTTGAGTTTTTTTTTTTTACAAACTGACGCGTGGAATAGAAGCTTCTGCAGCAGCTCGCGTTTTTTTTACTTTTTTTTTTTGGACTTTTGTTACGTAATTGCAGTCGTTTTACTGTTTGGGACCGAACACGGCCTGCCTGCGACCAAACGACTAAACGACTAAACGACTGTGCTGTGAGAACAGGGACAGATGCGCTGACTGTGCGGCACAGGGTCCTGTCTGTGGTTTTGATTTTTTGATTATTTTTGGGATTCCCAGCGCCATGTCTTATCCTCAGGGTTACCTGTACCAGCCCGCCCCGGGCTCCCTGGCTCTCTACCCGCTCAGGAGTGAGGAGCTGGAGCTGGCGGCGCGCTGCTCTTCTTCCTCTTCGTCCTCCTCCTCTTCCTCGGCCTCATCCACCGGCTCTGCGTTCACGCCGTATCCCGCCTCTGCAGCCTTCACCGCCTCCGCCGCGGGCGGCTTCGCCGGCGCACTGCCGTACACGGACCCGACCACCGGATTCCCCTCGTACATGGTAAACTTTACCGAGCTTTATTCCCTTATTAGTATTATTTTATTCATGTGTGTTAAAGGTGTAGTTTAATAAGTGTCTGATTTAATCCTGTGTATTAATCATCTGTGGGATTACGCGGCCGACCGCAATCACAGAGACCCGCAACGCGAATTCAGTCTCCGAGGTTGAACTTAATCATGTTTTAATAATTTAATAATTTAACAAGGATTCGCTATAATAAATGTTATAAATAACACTGCAATTAAAGCTCGAGTTATGAAGCATTGTTTAGTCAAGTGCAATGGATTTATAATGACCACAGAATAATATAAAGCTGGAGCTAAACAGACGTTTAAATCGTCGAATAATTACAGCGATTGTGGCTTATTTCGTTACGCGATTAATATAATGAACAGAATGATTACTGCAGCCGAATTTAACCTGCAGCCGAATTTAACCTGCTATTTCCTGTATTTAATTCCTATGTAGAGATGTAGTTGGATGTTCTGATGACCGAACGTAAAAAATAATATAAAAACTGACTGTTTTATAATAAAATAATAAAAGGTTATGGATCTTACGGCATTTCAGTTTTAGTACAATAAATAGAATTATAATGGTATAATTCTAATTAATTAAAATAAAACAATGCAAAATGTAAAAGGATTTTGTTTATTAAATGTTTTATAATTATATTAATAATTATAATAATAGTGTTGATATACTTATTCAGAAAGAGTCAAAACAACAGATGTTTTTCCCTGATCGGAACTAACACACACACACACACACGCGCGCACACACACACACACACACACACACACACACACACACACACACACACACACACAAATGTATTTATTATGCATAATATAATATTAATATATTTATTGTTTATTATACATTTTAATATACAATCCGTATTGTTATTAATTCAGTTTGGATTAACCTGTTTGAATATGAAATATTTGGGTTTTGTTTTATATTTCTATCATAATTTCGTCGACGATAATTAGCCTAGTAAAGTAAAGCCGGTGGACGCGTTTGACTCCAACAGACTTCAAAAGAAATATGAGAATTTAGAACTTTGTTCACAAAATTTGTTATACTTTTCTCAGCCTGCAAAAAAAATATTGAACACTAGCGGTGGAAGTGACACCAGTTCCAAACTTAAAAAAAAGCTACAAGTGGTCATTTTAAACAATAAATACATAAATAATAAATAAAATCTATACATTACAAATTTTATTGAAACACGTTTTTTTTTACTTTTTAACTCTCGGATGATAAAAATACAATTCGCAAAAAAATGTGTCGATAGGAATTCTGCGTTTGTTTTGATGCAGGATTAACAAAAACAACAGCCATTGAGTTGATTACCGCGAATGTGTATGAATTAATTGGTAAATTATTAATATAGGTTTTAATCGAAAATCTTTTTGATTTCGTTGGTTATATTTCTCAAATGTATTTAAAGAACACCTGACCTTTTATTATACAAAATATAAAACGTATTAAAATGGATGTTTTGTATATTTTGAAACAAAAACAAAACCTAGAAGTAACAACACAATCAACAACACAATCAACAACACAATCAACAACACAAACAACAACAACAATAATAATAATAATAATAATAATAATTATTATTATTATTATTATTATTATTATTATTATTATTATTATTGTTAAATTAAATTAAATTATAATTATAAACAATACTTTGTTGTTGTTTTTTACATTTTATTGCCCACAAATTAAATCTTTTATGGAAGACATGCTGCTAATTATCTCTTATAGGATTTGACTGAATCTCCATTCGGACAAAAGTGAAACTTATTTTTATTTTTTATTTTTTTTAATCTTCTCATCGAACACTATGAAACGAAAACGGCTTAATACGTCTGAGAGTTTCAAACCTGTGAATGCAGTGTTGATCGGCTAAATGAAGCTGGTGTTTAAGGGGTTCTAATGACTCCACGCAGGTGATTGTTGGATGTCTTTCTGCTCGGGAGCGTCTTGGCGGATCGCACATTGGGAGCCGCGGTGACGGATTCGAACGGAGTTAAATATGCGCAGCTGAGCGCTGAATAAAAGATGAATTAGGACGCAAATGACACGGATTAAAGACGGCTCCATAACGCTTAATAGGATTTAAACGTGATGCCGCGGTTCAGCGACGGGCCAAGCGTGCGCGCGCACCCTCACAGGCGCGCGCGCGCGTTTTACACGGAACGGTGATTCTGGGGGAATGGCGGTGATAATGACGCGCGCTTTAATCACTCCATCTAATCAGCACCGAAGTGATTCATCACCGATTACTGCGCACATTATTCTCCTTAATTCCACTTCAGCGCTTCGTTACACTTAAGTTACACATCACGGATGCTGCTGCATCTCATATAATAATAATAATAATAATAATAATAATAATAATAATAATAATAATAATAATTTGCATGCTAATTGTTACCGATATAAATACTCTTTTAAATACCTTTTGTACATGAACAAAGTGTTGAGACAGTTAATGTTTTATTCAGTCCCATTACCACAAGTGTGCACGGTCAAGCACCTAGTCATGTATTTTGTACAATTGTATATGTCCAACATAGTGTTGGTCCTCAAACACATGGTTGGTTGAGTTTGAACACCATTAAGATGAATTGGAATGTAGATTATGAGCCAGGTCCCCTCGCCCAGCATCAGTGTATGAGCTCATGCTTTTTTAGGATGAATTGGTAAACCAGACAGACCTTCAAAACCAAAAGAAAGACTCCACTGAATATCATTCAATAAAAAAATTGTAAAGGGAAATCATTAAAACTACTGTGGGTGTAATGCGTAGGTGTCCCAATACTTTTGTCCATATATAATTATATTGTCCATATAATAAGCAGATTGTAAATAATTAGTTAATCAAGTTAAGACATATTAAATTGATCACCTTTTTCAGATTATTGTCTATAATATAGCACTACGTCCTACTTATTATGCATTTCTTGATAAAATTTCACATTGTGCTTGTGTGTCTGTGTGGAGCAGGCCTCCCCTTATGACCCCCCTCCCCCATCCATGGCAGCTCCTCTGGGGTTCTCTCCGTATGGCAGCGCAGGGTTCCCACCTCCCCCGTATCAGCTGAATGACCCAGCATACCGGAAAAATGCCACGCGTGATGCCACCAGTACGCTGAAGGCTTGGCTACAGGAACACAGGAAGAACCCCTATCCCACTAAAGGGGAGAAGATCATGTTGGCCATCATCACCAAGATGACCCTCACTCAGGTGTCCACGTGGTTTGCCAACGCCAGACGGAGACTGAAGAAGGAGAACAAGATGACATGGGGCGCGCGAAGCAAGAGTGACGATGAGGATGAAGAGGAAGGCATGCGCACTAACAGAAAAGAGGAGGACGACGAGGAAAAGCACGTTGACAATGGAGACGCGTCTGCTGAGGATGAAGGTAAAGGAAATGAACTGTTAGTGCGGCGTGACGATCTGACACTCAGTGTTGCTTTCAATCTGATATCAGACCAACATCACTCGATTTGATATGGTTTATATAAATATATGTACTTCTTCACACAGCATCTCTCAAACTCAATATACAGTTTATATTTTTTTGCATACAGATACCATTTATTACATTAGCCGACTCCAAGACACTTAACATATTGTTCGGTGGTGACGCAGTGATTTTTGTGAATGATGCATTACTTTTTTTACTAAAAAACATGTTTTTAGTTCAAGTTTATATTATTATATTATTAAAGAGACAGTAACAGATTGGTATCTGTTTTATCAAATACACAATCGGTATCGTATTGGACATGAAGCATTCTACTTTCTACTACTTTAGGTGTCTAAACTTTTTTGATAATAAAAAGTTATTCTAATGGAGAATATTTGGAAGTCCTAAAAAAAAGTCCTTAAATAACCCAACTTTGATTTTAAACTTTTATTCAAAGATAGATAAATATATATTATTATATTAAGATTAAGTTAAAGTCAAGATATATTCACTTATGTGTTTATTTTTGTTCAGGTATCAGTTTGCACGTTGACTCTCTGACTGACCACTCGGTTGAGTCTGACGGAGAAAAGGTCCCAGGCAGAATCGATGACTTCTCCTGCAAACCCAGTCCTGAATCTAAAGATAAGCATCCTGACATTGACCTGACCTCAGCCCACAGCAATCATGGGGCTCTGTCGCCTAAACCAATGACATCATCACCGCTTACCGGGGTGGAGGCGCCACTTTTAGAGCCAGAGCGTAACAAAAACAAGGCTTGCTTGGACACTCAAAGCCAAAACACCAAGCCCAAGCTCTGGTCCTTGGCCGAAATTGCCACCTCAGACTCCAAACAGCCCCTTCAAAGCCAGAACTGCTCCACCGCAGGTGGGATTTGGACCTGCAATCAATCGGGTGTATCCCCCTCCGCAGCTATTTTGGCCAGGCCCATTTATTACACTTCACCATTTTATGGCAGCTATGGCAATTATGGAAACTTTGGTCAAGGAATTCTGCGCTATGGCTCAATTCATAAACCTTCTGCTGAGATGCTTAAGGCCAGTCAGGCCAATCATTCTAATCACATCCAGATGGAGCACTTCAGGGTTGCAGAGACAAAAAAAGGTAAATTTCTTTTGTAACCTTGATGTGGATGTTTGTAGCATTAATGCACTTACTGAGATGTAGACTGTTTGAATATAAACAAAATAATACACAATGGAATTGGGACACACCCCATTTTCATTAAATGCAAATGTTTTATTCAGTCTGATTACCACATGCGTCTAAAATCAAACACCTAGCCATGCATTTTGGGAATTTGTATGCAACAGTCTAAAAACTTCTGTCCATATCAGTGTATTACTGTGGACCTTTAATCACAATTCATCAATATTTTGACGTTGATCTTTAAATTAAAATATTTTTTCAAATATTTGTGCAGGAAGGAATTTAAACACTTTAATCTGCACCTGTTTAGCCATTGTTCAATTATTTTGTGTTAGAGTAATTAAGACATTCATTTTTTAAAAATGAATATTTATAATACTATAATAAAATATAATATAATATAATATAATAAAATAATTTTTTATTGTGCCCCAGTGTCCCACACTCCTAAAAATGAGTGTTTTAGTTCTTTAATTAGACTCACAAATTGATTTAACATACAATGTTTGCTAAAATGGTCTTTTTTTTTTAAAGGAAAATAAGCATTTACATTCACTCTTTTTATTTCTAGCTGATGCCAGTGATATGTGTGCACACGGACCTCAGTCCTACCTGTCAAGCTAAAGGTGGAGTGAAAAAGTAAGTTTAATCCTCTTTAAGGAAAGTATGGGGTTCATTGTAGAAAGTTAAAGAATCTGTAGCATTTGGTTCTTGGTGTTTCCCAAAGAAGGAAAACAGCACTTTTCCCAATCAATGTGTATTGTTTGTAGTTTGTAGAACAATGTGTGTAGAATAAATTATAAATACTGTAACATTAAAAAATCATAAATTTATGAGATATTTTAACCGTTTTAAAATATGTTTAAAAATGTTTTATCCCTCACCTGACATTTTATTAAAGCCAAAAAGTAATGAAGAAATCTTTGTATGTTAACAAGTCTTTTATTTATTTCTGAGATTTTTTTTATTTTAATAAACACCAAATCACAACTAAATAAATCATTTATGTAATTAAACATAAAGCAGAAATTTGATATAGAACTTTAGAAATTCTTTCCTTTTCGACAAACATGCTAGTAGACGATTAATGCTGCTTGATACCTGTTATTATAAGAAACGATGTAATTTTGTGCTGATGATTTTTCCTTCTCTGTTTTACAGCTAATCATCAAAGTCAGCCTCACCTCTTCACTGCTGACATCATTTTAAGGATCATATTTGAAGCCACTAGGAAATAAAGGACATCGGATCTAAAAGACCGTATGGACCTTTGTGGACTTAAGGCTTGTTACTGGACAAGATATTTTAATGAAAAATGTATTTATTGAATTCAGATAGTTATCTAACTATTAATATGGACACCCACCTTCTCAGGACCTGTATGCTTTGCTTCATTGCCACCAGTGATGTGTGTTAGGTTTGGGACATTATTTCAAAGACACCATTTGTACTGAAAGTACATAGAAAGAAAAGTGGAAAGGACGAGGAGCTGGTAAAGAGTGGAATACATTTGATATTTATTTTTGTAAATGACGGCGAATCGTCTGTATAATTTATGCAAGTTGTATTGCAATGACAAAAAGCCGACATTGTTTGTTTTGTAAATAGATGATGGTTGGTTTTTATTTAAAAGAAACAGTGAAAGGTACAAACGTTGTTAACCCGAAGACTTTTACTAATTTATATCTTACATTGTAAATAAAAAGATGTGCTAATCTGCACCGGCTGATATCCTGCCTGCATAGGTGTGTTTGTCCTGAGCCTGATGTGAAATTATGGGCATATGGAACTGTGAATGGTTTATTATTGATACAGAAATGCTGAAAGTAATTCTAGGGTTAGGGTTAGGAGTAGGTAGTTAATTTAGGAGTAGGTAGTTAAATTAAATTATTCACTTTCAATTGCTAATTAAATATGTAAATAAAATAAAGCAAGAAATAAAATAAATGATAAAAAAAATAACGTATACAACCAATAAAAAAAGTAAATATCTAAGAAATTCAGGTGTAATGTGAGAAAAAAAAATCTAGGATAATAGATTAGTTTTAAAGTATTTTTGTTTTCATTTTAAAGGTTGGTTTTAGTTAGTTTTATTTATAAGTACATACATTATTATTATTATTACTTATTATTATTATTATTATTATTATTATTATTATTATTATTATCATTACTTATAACTGTGATCCTCTGAGTACATACTAATAATATTATTGATACTAATGAAACTAATTATACTTTTATTGTAAAACTTCATCTTGTCTGTTGGACTTGACAGAATGCATGAAATGTTTGGCCCAAAGTTTGGATGAGGACATACAGAACTTATCACACATGGGGTGAGGCTTGTTTATGATTTATATTCATCAAGATTATATTAAATTAGATTGGATTACATATTTTACACAAAAAGCAAAAAGTCACAGATAAGTGTTTTAATTGCACAAATCCAGTCATTCATTAAATACTTCATTATCCTTTTTTTAAAAGTTATCGCCTGAACAGAAAAAAATATCTGCTGGAATGTATATCTACATTAAAGTACCAGCTCTTAATCCAGATCTCCTGCGGGATGAAGCCTTAAACCTCTGACTTCTTTATTCACTCCTGCAGTCATTGCTGCTGGCAAAACTCTCAAGGTAAAACGTTAGTATAAAACAGCTCTGTGCCAACTTTGTATAAGCACCCTGTACCTCCCTGTCTGCTTGTATAGGTAAAAAAAAAAGTAAACCACAAGCTGCACTGCTAAAAATGACCAGTGCACTCACTGTAAATTAAGGCACTAATTATAGAGCCATAAATCACATCGCTACTCAAACAGTAATTAAGAAAACCATGCTGTAAAAATGACAATGAAAGTTTCAGGACACACCCCCTGACCAATAAATTCAGAAGTTTCATTTATGTGCTTAAAATCCTAAAATTAATTGTTATCTAAATAAATCTCCTCCTCTTAACTTTTTATTTTCATTTGGCAAATAAGTATTATTATCATATACGACATGGACAAAAGTATTGAAACAGTGAATATTTGATTCAGTACCATGAGTGCATAAAGTCAAGCAGCTTGTCATGTAGTTTGGACAGTTGTATACTTCCGTCTTTGTGTTGCTCCATAAAGACATGGGTGGGTGAATTTAGTGTGGAGGAATAAACATGTTTGGGATGAACTCTAACAGAGACTGATAGCCACGTCATCTCATCCAACATCAGAGTCTGATCTCAGAAACTCTTCTCTTTTAGACCAATGGAATGTAGAAACTTGTGGAAAGTCTTCCCAATCGAAAGTGAAAAGTTACACACGTAACGTCCTGCACATTCACTTAGTTAATGCATTATTACTTCATCATCATTCATATTAATGTTACTGTCACCAACTAAAAAAGAAAAGTAGACAAGAAAGATTTACAAATATTTTTCTAAGTGTGTTTGTGGAGTGTGCAAACAAAGGTGAAGCACATTAAAAGGCGTCAGTGTTTCCAAACCCCCGCTGTTAATGGTTTCTTTTAATTCCCCCCCCATTTATCTTCACAACTTTAATCCCCTGTTAGCATCAGGCTGTAAATAATGCCGCTGTTCGAAGGGTGGGTGGGGGATGAACAACATAGAGACAAATCCATGTGGGCTTAATAAAACACATCAAAGTCTGAGAGATTTTTCCAAGAAGGTCCAGACTCGGCCTCTCGTAAAGGTGTCGGAAAAAATGTCCTTCTCCCACCATGATCAAGGTGAAGCACATCTACATGCAATCCACCGGTGGGCTGTGGGCCCATCCTGGTCTTCATGCTAGTATTCTACATATTCCAAGTGTAGGTCCAAGCATTTCATACTATTTATAGTGATCTAAGAATAGGGTGCATGGTATTGCATCCTAAATGGCCTATAGTACATAAAGAATTAAAGGAGGGGGGTTAAGGAGCCGCCTGCATTTTGTACTGCCTTTACAGTATCATATAAATGAGATAAAAGCAGATTAAATAGTATGTTTTGTTATTTTTTTGTTTTTGTATAATCATACTCTCTATTCATCGCTATACACGCTCATAAAAAGCTTTCTGTTGTAGCCCTACGTATGACGGCGTAGGGACAATTTAAACATGGCATTCATTAAGACGTTCTGTACATTTTTATAAGGAATGAAATTAATTTGGGTTTCACGTTCACCTATTTATCTCTATTACCTATTCACCTATTTCATTATTTATGTCTGTCAGACACACAAAATGTTGTAGAAAGTTTTTTTTTTTCCTTAAGGAAGCCGTAAAAAATGAATGTCATTTCCAGTCCTGATACTTTTGTTTGTTTAGTGTATTAGAAAACTTTCCTGACTACTTATCAGGGGGATAGAGGCATCCTTTCGCAGGGTTTTATTTGGAAAAATCTGTGTCCGCAGCTCTGAGGACAGTCTGTTGGTCTTAAAACATCTAACATATGGGAAGAGTGGGGTGGATCCAGAGACAGTGGGAGGGGGGGGGGGGGGGGGGGGGGGGGGGGGGGGGGGGGGGGGGGGGGGGGGGGGGGGGGGGGGGGGGGGGGGGGGGGGGGGGGGGGGGGGGGGGGGGGGGGAAAAAAAAAAAAAAAAAAAAAAAAAAAAAAAACAGGCATAACTTCAATAATTGAGAAGAGAGCTAAGTATTAACTTTTTAATTAGTATTCTAGTGAAGGTAAGCACATTAAATTGTTGTATTCTTTACAAAGTTACGGTTAAGAAAAACAGACCATAGTGGTTTGCAGCAACCTTTACCCTTGATTTCTGTATGATAAATAATTTTAACAATAATGTTTTTACAATTTAATCAATTAATTTAACATAATTTATTAATTCATCATAATAAATGTATTAGTTAATAATTTTTTTTAATACACAAGGGCATTACATGAATGTCCTTTAATAGATTTTATGTATATTTATATATTTATATACATATATTAATTACTATTAATATTTTGTTGTTGGATTGAAAACCATCAGACATGGAAACTTCTCACAGACAGGATGAGGGACCACATGTTGTGAACTAAAAAGATAGATAAAAATATTTTTGGAAAATGTTAGGTGAACAGGGAGGGGTCAGATGTCATGTGTGTGTGGAGGGGGCGGGGTAAATGTGAAGGGGTTATTTTTTAATCCTCAAAGGGGGCAACCTCTATGTATTGCAATGGCGCTTTGTTGACAATGTAATCGGAGCTTATTTTATTCACACTTGTTCATTTCCCTCTTTCAGAGCCGAGAGATAATTCACCCAGGAGGAATAAAGTAGCCGGTGTGTTTTCATTAACAGCCTTAAACAGATTTGCTATTACATCCAACCCTCCATGTCCAGACATTCCATTACTGCCCCGACTTCCTGTTTTTCATTCCCATTTTCTTTTTCTTTTTTCATCTCTGTTCACTTGTTGGCACAGCACATTATTTCTCAGTCACGCTTTGTGAACGTTTGTAATCTTTCTGAGAAGAGAAAACACCCCAGACACTAGCCATTAGCCAATGTAGCCTTTCTGCTAATTAAGGTTCTGCTTAGGCAGACCTGGCTGGAATGCTAATGAACTGTGGCTTGGTGCAGGAGCAGACAAAACAGGAGAAAAAGGAGCTAAAACAAGGCAAAAAAGTAAGTTTTCCCTGGTTTTTGTTGATAAAACTATGATGAAATGTGTTATACTGTGATTGAGACTTTAAAAAAAAAGGAGTTTGGTTTTAATGGTGGAGGGCTGACCTTCTTTAGCAGGAGACTGAAACAGGGAAGCAGAAGAGAGGTTTAAAAATCATTTAAAGCAACTTGTTAGGGGCATTTATGAATCTAAAAGGTAAATGAGAACTCTGGCTGGTTGTTTTAGCATCGAGAGCTCTGTCTTTGTTGTTGTTTGTCAGTTGCTATGTTGCTATGTTGCCTTTCTACTCAAACAAACAACTTATGCTCTGCTTGATGTCACGAATGTTGCTGGAAAGGGAACAAAAAAAAAAAAAAAACACAAGCAAAGTATGAAATAAACGTGGAGGAATGAAGTTAGTCGATTTAAATAGTTTCTGCCAAGTCAGCACTAATTTAAATGCTTGGAGCTAACTGGAATGCTATTAGGATTGCTGTGTTCAGCTGTGAGGCAAATGCCTGATCAGAAGAGAAGTAAAGTGACACACTAAAGATTTCAGAATTAGATTCTAATGTGAATGCTTTCTGCCAAGAAACAAACTGAAACTAATTGAGATGGTGTTTAATGGGACCTCTCTGGAATGCTAATGCAATAGCTGGCATTTGTGCCGAGTCAGGTGTCTGGAAGTAGTGACAGAAATGAAGATAGTGAGACGGGGAAAGCGAGCAGCTTTAGCACAACTTTGCTCTGTTGATAGCATCTGTAACACTCAGGTTCAGGGTCAATCCCGAGCTCGCCGCGAAGTCATTAGCTCAGATTACCACATCAGCTCGGGCACAGGCTAAAATTCAGGATCACGGCTGCTCGCTGCCTTGTCTTCCGTTGCCTCAAGGGAAATAATGGTGCCATTAACCCCCACCCCAACTTCCCCCCTCCCTTGTAGAACTTGCCTACCAATCTCACCGATGCTGTGGTCCGTCTGCCCTTTTTGACTCTAAAGGATTAAGGTCTCTCAGCAAAATCAAAGGGACCCAAAACCTTTTTCTTTTGAAGCTTTTGTTGAGTTTGTTTATGCAGGCGTTTATGCCATTAAAACAGTTCTTGAAACTACTTTCGTCACTTTTTTTCACTTTGTGAAAAGGGAAACTACAAGACCCAGAATCCCCCCCCCAAGGGCCCTGGAGCCTCTTGATGCATCAAGAGGTAAGGTCTTCCGGATCCTACCCCTTGATGCACTTTTAAATAGTTTATCATTGACCGTGGAGGTGGTTTTAGTAAATTTTCTTGAATAGACATTTTTTTTAAATAACATATGCCATAAGCATAGCTGTCAATTAAATGGATTTAAATTTGTCAGAATTAGGAATTTAATATCTGAGTGTAGAGTAAGTTTTGGTTGGCTATATAAAAAAAATGTTTATGGTGATTAAATTCAATATTGTTTTTTGCTCCATAACTTTATTGAACACAAGATCCTGTTTTTTTAGGTGTGTCATTTACCAATATGTTTATTTCTAACTGTTAAGGCTGTCAGGGCGGCATGGTGGCTTAGTGGTTAGCACATTCACCTCTGAGCACTGGGGATCCAGGTTTGAATGGTTTCCATGTTCATGTCTGTGTGGGCTTTATTCAGGTTCTCCGGTTTTCTCACACAGAACATAACATGAATTTAAGGTAAATTGGCTGCTCTAAATTGCCCCCAAAGAGTGTGTGAGTGACTGTGTGCCCAGCAATGGATTGGCGCCCTGTGCCCTGTCCTGGGTGTATCTGTCCAGTGCCCAATACGTTAGAATAGTGATGATGCTGTTTATTCTCTTTTATTATTGTTGGACCGAATTAGGTCAGATGTGCTGGTCCTTATCTAATATTCATCCTCTGGTGGTGGAAAGGGCATGTATTAGATGGTTTTTGAACAGGGCCAATACTTCAACTTCCTCTACAGACTTTTTAGTGAGTCTACATTTCTTATTGTCAAACTGCTTTTGACATGTTTGGGCGCTAATTGGGCGCAAAGTCGTCATCTGACAGGTGCTGTTTTGTGATCTATGATGTCGCAGTTAAGGCTCCCTGAACAAGGTGTGTGACAAAAAGCATGGAAAGTGAAACAGGGAATTAAATTAGGGACTGTGAAAGTGAGGACGCGTCACCTGCATGCCCATTTAAACCAGTAAGAGCTGCTCGTGAGTGGAGTTATTCTGAAGTGTTTTGACAGAAACGAGAGGCGATTTTTTTTTTTTTTTTTTTTTTTTTTTTTTTTAATACGTTACCTTTGTAGCTACTTTTGGTTAAATGAGCCAAGTAGGATTTTCATTGCCAAAATTAAAAAGGAGCTAAATGCATCCATGCAAAGACGAACAAGATATAAAAACTGGAATTAATCCACCTTGTTACCGCGGCGACACACTACAGATTAAAAATGATAGGACTGCAGTCCGTGGCTTACCATTTGTGTACATTGGTGGGTGTGATAGCATAGTAATTCATTCATTCATTATCTCCCGCTTATCCTCTATTAGGGTCGCGGTGGGGTTCCCCATGCCCATCCAGGGGAGAACGTCTCGGGCGCTGGGCAGATAGACCCAGGACAGGGCACCAATCCATCGCTGGGCACACACTCACTCACACACACACACTCTATATGGGGCAATTTTTGAGAATTCAATTTACTTGGTCCATGTTTTTGGACTGTGGGAGGAAACCGGAGAACCCGGAGGAAACCCACGCAGACACGGGGAGAACATGGAAACTCCACCCAGATGGGGATTCGAACTGGGAATCCCTAGTGCTGAGAGGCGAACGTGCTAAACCACTAATCCACCGTGCCGCCCAGCATAGTAATTAGCATAGTAATTAGGCATTAGATATGAAGATTAAAGCAAGTTACCAGTGTAGGCCTTTGAACAGGGACCTTAGGGTGTCGTATCACAGCTGACATTAGGTTTTGGTTTCGATCATTAACTTTATATACCTGTATGTTGCTTTGGATAAAGGAGCTAAATTAAATTAAAGAATAAAAATAATAGTAGCGGACACACGGTGGCATTGTGGTCAACACGTCCGACTTTCAGAGCTGGGGATCCAGGTTCGACTCTTCATCTGGGTAGAGTTTCCATGTTCTCCCCGTCTGTGTGGGTTTCTTCTGGCTTCTTCGGTTTTCTCCATCCAAAAACATGGAATGAAGATGAATTGACTGCTTTAAATTGCCCCTATAAATGTGTGTGTGTGTGTGTGTGTGTGTGTGTGTGTGTGTGTGTGTGTGTGTGTGTGTCAGTGTCAGTGTCAGTGAGTCTGTGCCAAGGAATAGATTGGCACCCCATCCTGGGTGTATGTGCCCAGCTCCCGAAATGTTCTCCACTGGATGGGCAAGGGAACCCTAGTAGTGAACTATCGGGTAGTGGATGGATGGAAATTATATTACCATAAATGGAAGTCATAAGTACTTCTTTAAAAAAAACACAAGAGAACCTCCCAACCTCCCAAATGCTCTTCTGTATAAATGAGAAGAAATGGCCTCAAAGGCATCCCGAAATCTGTCCCAATACTTTGGTCCAGGTGTAAATCACCTCTTAATAATAATAGACTGATGCACAAATATTTTCCACAAATATTTCAGTTATATTTTAAGAAGAAATGAGAGGGTTTATTCATTTGTAATTACTTTACATATAATGTACTGCGAAATTATCTTTATAAAACATTTTTATTTTAATACATTTACACTTTTATTTCATAATAAATATGATCCACTCTGTCACTTCTTCTGGCGGCCTGAAGTATTTTAAGTCCCTATTCATTTTATCACAGCTTTGCTTATTACACATCCAGTTCATGAAGCACACTCAGCGATTCAGACCAGCTGTTTCTCAACGTTTGGCTAAGAACAAAGTGGAGAAAGATGGACACCCAGTGTAATTACAGCACTTTATTTTACATCCGCTTTCTCCTACATTCCCGCACTAAATTTAGTTCTTAGCAGCCATCGACGATCTGATCGATTGCCATGTTGACTTGATTTTAAGATGTTGTCTGTCGAGCTGAAAAAGCAAAGGTTCAGCCTCTATTATACAATCTTAATTAATAGTTAACTGTGTATTATATTTAGCAGAGGATCATGTCCTGTGGAAGATGCATTAAATCATTTTACATTTTTCATTAGGGATGCTTCTAATATTATACAAGACTGCTGTACATATCACAAACTGTACACTAAATTATAAAATCACAAATGCAAATGAAGTCCAAGTCCTTCCTCCCTTGCCTCTTAATGCACGTTTAAATTGTTAGTTTTTACTGTGGCGATGGTTCTATTGAGTTTTCTTGAAAGAAACCAAACGTTTTGTAAATATTTACTTTGTGTAGCTGTGAACTTTTAAATTTTAATAGATCATAGACATCATTAGATAATTAATGCTAAGCTCTAGTGAGAATGCAGCATGTTCCTGTTGTAGCCGCTGAGGGTGGAGCTCATTAAGTCTACTTAATATACAGTAGGGCGGCACCGTGGCTTAGTGGTTTAGCACGTTCTCCTCTCAGCACTAGGGATTCCCAGTTCGAATCCCCATCTGGGTGGAGTTTTCATGTTCTCCCCGTGTCTGCGTGGGTTTCCTCCGGGTTCTCCGGTTTCCTCCCACAGTCCAAAAACATGAATCAAGTCAATTGAGTTCTCCAAATTGCCCCATATAGAGTGTGTCTGTGTGAGTGAGTGTGTGCCCAGTGATGGATTGGCGTCCTGTCCTGGGTCTATCTGCCCAGCACCTGAAACGTTTTCCCCTGTATGGGCATGGGGACCCCTCCGCGACGCTGATATAGGATAAAGCGGAACATAATGAATGAATGAATATACAGTAGTGTAAAACAAGAATATGAGGGGTCTTCAAATTTTAAGATTGAACATTTTAGTCTTTATTCTTTGATTTTGTTCAACTGGTTGTTCTTTTAACACGACGTTCACAAAATAAAGATTTGATATTAAATGTAACTGGTGCCTAAAGCTTATAATTGTAGTTAATATTATAGGATCAAATTAAAATTGCACCATATTACAGAACTCCCTGTTCTGAGGTTCTGTGTTCCTGTGGGGTTCGAACTTGGGTTGTGCTGCCCCCTCTGTGAACAGTATATCTTAGCACTTCCGGCCCGAGCCGTGAATGAACAGCACAGCTGAAGGAGCCGAGCCTGAGGGTAGTGTACGATTTCAGTGGGAATACGTGAGAGGGGCCATGTTGTCCTGAGGATTTTTGCCGACATACAAAGTCGAAAAATTCGAGGGGTTTTAGAAAACAAAGATCAAAGAAAGGAATCTGTTAACCTGATGGTTGCGTGAGGTTTCGTTAAGTCTGACCGGCTCGGCCCATTGCAACATCCTGGCCTCCACTCGTTATGCGACTCTGTTTATGTTGGTGGACTCGTTTGCCCTTGGCTTGATATGCCACACCTGTTTCAACCAGTGGCTCCTGGGACCCCCACACTGCCCTTATGGGGTCCCTTTAACAGCAGATGTGTTTAATTACAGCCATAAACACCACACTGCTTCTCCTTCTAGCACGCTAACCCCCCGAAAGACAGCCACGCAGACTGGGTCACGAAAAAGCAGATCGGCGCTGCCAGGCTTTCAGCCGACTTTCTTGGCTGAATTTGGATTTTCGTGCGAGGACCACCCTCGATGAGACGGCCAAGAAGCAGACGTGCAAACTTTAATTAAAAGCTTGTCAGCACAGCTTCGACCGGGCCCCGTTAACCCTGCCACTAGTTTGCTAGCAGCACGGCGTTCTGGAAAAGGGCCCGTTTGAGAAGCTTTGTTTCGGGACGCAAAGGGTTTGCCAGCAGCCTGCATCGTGCCAGGATGAAATCAAAAGCTTTAATGTTGTAATTAACCTCTGCAGGTGTGCAGGTTGTACAGCTGAAACATGGCTGCTGCCCAAATAGCTCCCCACTGCCTTCATAGGCTCACTACATCCAACATAACACTGCAGATATTAAATCAGGAGTCGGATAAAGATACTGATAGAAGGTTCCTCTTATGATGCTTTACTGTAAATTATAAATTTAAGGTTTATTTTATATATATATATATATATATATATATAAAACGGCACAGTGGCTTAGTGGTTTAGCATGTTCTCCTCTCAGCACTAGGGATTCTCGGTTCGAATCCCCATCTGGGTGGAGTTTCCATGTCCTCCCTGTGTCCGCGTGGGTTTCCTCCAGGTTCTCCGGTTTTCTTCCACAGTCCAAAACATGGATCAATCAATTGAGTTCTCCAAATTGCCCCATAAAGAGTGTGTATGTGTGAGTGATTGTGTGTCCAGCGATAGATTGGCATCCTGTCCTGGGTCTATCTGCCCACCACACGAAACGTTCTCCCCTGGATGGGCATGGGGAACCCCCCCCCCCTCCCCGCGACCCTAATAGAGGATAAAGAGGAAGATAATGGATGAATATATATATATATATATACACACACACTCAGTCATTGATTACTTTAATTACAGCTTCTGTGTTTTATAGAAGTTTGTAGCTCGAATTATAAATCGTATTTTAATTCCATCATGAATCTGAGGATATACTGCTTTAAATTTTAATAAAGCTGAGATGGCTGAGAGAAGGAAGCTGCCAAAGATGCTAAAGTTTATTTAATGTGATTCCGGCCCTCGTAGGCATTAGTCTCATGGCTGAAATCATTAGTGAGGCTCGCCTGTCGGCCGGGGCAATTGGGCATGTATTACTCAATCTGATAAGGTGCAAATGAAATTCACATCTACTGTCGGAACTCATCCAGAGGACAAAGGGAGCAGCATATGGTCTTTTTCTTAACAGAGAATAATAGAACAGTAAGCCACACTAATGTGGGCTGTAGCGGAGACAGTGAGAATTAGGTTCTTACCCAGCGTACAGTCTATGTCTGGATAAAAGTGTGTACCCAGCAATAAATTGGTGCCTTGTCCTGTGTGTATCTGCCCAATGCATGAAACATTCTCCCCTGGATGGGCATGGGGAACACCCCAGCAACCCCACTATAGGATTAAGCGGAAGATGGATGAATAGTTGGATGTATTCTATTGTTGAATTTAATTTTTGTTTTTTTAAACCTGTGTCATTTGCTATTTTGGACCTGGACACATTTTTTATGTAATTAATTATATAAAATGTTATGGTTGTATAACAATTTAGTGTCTATAATTACCCAGTTTAAATGTGGAAGAGGCGGCACGGTGGCTTAGTGCTTAGCACGTTCTCCTCTCAGCACTAGGGATTCCCGGTTGGAATCCCCATCTGGGTGGAGTTTCCATGTTCTCCCCGTGTCCGCGTGGGTTTCCTCCGGGTTCTCTGGTTTCCTACCACAGTCCAAAAACATGGATCAAGTCAATTGAGTTCTCCAATTTGCCCCATATAGAGTGTGTTTGTGTGCGTGTCTGTATGTGTGCCCAGCGATAGATTGGCGCCCTGTCCTCTGTCCTCCAAGTCCTCTCAACATCAACATCAGTGTATGCTCTTCTGAATCAAACATTTCCTCATGTACAAAATCTTGTAGAAAGCCTTTCCAGAATTGTGAAGGATATTGTGACCTCAAAGGAGGAACCAATTTAAAATAGGGACTAGTAAAATGTCCTGTATTTGTATTAGTCATATTGTCATCTTGTGTTGACATAATGGTTCGAGTGGGTTCTTGTATGTTGTACTATTTTGTAACTGTTTTCAAAGCACTAATCACCAATAATGACTTATTTAAAGGAGGACTAACGGTTTTAGATGTATGATGAATGACGGGTAGATAAAAATCTTCTTGGCTTCAAAGCTCAAAGACATTTCCCCAATCGATACTGAATCTATCCATCCAAAAACAGCCCCTGGTTACAGCCAATAAATTTAATAAAGATGTTTTATACCCCACAAAATAACTCTTATCACCTGACACTTTAATGATACCTCCTGAAAGAGTGTTTGCTCACCTGAATCACCCGAGGCCTGTCATTTAGCACTGTCAAAACACAGCGGGGTATGATAAGCAGACGGGTGCAGAGTCCCGGAGATAGTGGGATTGGTGAAGACAGAACAAATTACGGACTCCGTTAGGAGAAAAAAAAAAAAAAAAAGCACCAAGAGTGTTGGATTCGATGTATTAATGGCTGATGTTGGTTTGCGTTTGAGAAATGATGATGGAAATTTTCTAAATGCTGCAGCATGGCTGGAACATGTGTTGAATTAGGATCTACCGCTTTACTTCATGGCACTGAAGGGTTGAAGACCTTCAGCTCAACATTTACTTAAGTGAATCTTTAGATAGTCTCTCAATGTCGCAGTTTGTATTGGAACACCGACTCCTAACACCTACAGCAGCCTTCAGCAGGATTCAGGAGTGTGTCTGTGGAAGTTTTTGCCCATTTATCCAGAAGAGCCTTTCTAAAGTCAGGCGCTAACAATCACTGTTCCAGTTCATCTCTAAGCTGTTGGATAGGGTTGAGGTCAGGATAATGGGCAGTCGTGGGCTTGTGGTTAACCAGCCTTGCGACCTGAAGGTCCCCGGTTCGATTCCTGGTCCCACCAAGTACTATGACTAAACACTAAGTGCCCCTGGGTAAGGCACCTAACCCAATTGCTCTCTGGGCGCCATGTACAGGGTTGCCCACCACTCCAGGCATGTGTGCTCACTTCACACACGCTGTGTGTGTGTGTGTGTGTGTGGTCTCAGGGTTAGACTTGTGCCAAGGAAACAGTCAATCCATGAACCTTTGCTTTTCCGCCACAGTTGAAAACAAAGTTGTCCGAAACATCTTGTGGATTTTATTCACAGGTTTTAATGAGAAAAATAAAACACTTAAAGTGCAGGTATTGACTGAGGGTGGGGTCTCATCACTGGTTGGAACATCTCATATTTCATGGTGAAATCCTAATGTTGAAGGTTTCTTGAGGCTGAGTGAGCGTCAGGTGCTAACAGTGACACTGACGGATCATAGCCGCGCCCGGGATGCCATCCCTCACACGCCTAAGGCCTGGAAAAGGTTTCGAACGCTGGCAGACTTTACTTGAAGGCGCATTCAAGCCTTCGCTAAAATCTTCCTTAGTGCTTTAAAAGGCCGAGTTATTAATAACATTCTTGACCACAATTCATTTTGACAAATGGCTCCTCGGGGTGTGTGGCTGGTTTGACTGTGTCTAACATTCGGCTGTGATAACCTCCCACCTGTACACCTGCTGTAGGATCTTTTGACAGAGCGATACGGCGGGAAGATACATTCTCGGCAGCCTGCTTTTACTTTCTTTCTTTCTTTCTTGACTTATTTATTTACAGAAATTGGCACTGCAATAACAGGAATGTGAGGTGGAGTATCTCCCCCAGCTGCCAATCAAGTTCCTTCTGACAAAACTGTCATTAGTCAGATAAGGTTTTCTTTTTGCCTCCAACAACCATCAATCACAAGCGTAGCTTTTAGTAAAACAAGGCTGCTGCACCCGACCGAGGGCCCTGTTAAATGCAAAGTCATTTAAAAGACAAATCATTTAGACTACTAATAAAATTTATATGCAGTTTGGAAATTTGCAATGTGATTTATAAAGTTCTGAAATATAAATATCAAAAATATGTACTCTAATACTAAAAATGTGCAAAGCAGTCCACCTTCATCCTGACTGCACCATCCTGTATCACTGATTTACTCTGTTCTCTGATGATCAGGACCATGTGCAGAACAGATATAATTTGGGTGGTGGATGATTCTCATTACTGCAGTGACATTGATATTATGGTGGTGTGTGAGTGTGTGTTGTGCTGCTGGAGTATTAGAGTATACTCCACACTGTGCAGCTACACATGACCTACTCTAGATTTAGAGACCGTAGGTCATGTGTTGCTTATTAAAATAATCACAATAACATCTTTACAGTTACATCATTACTCGAAACACATTAGAAACGGAACAGAAATGTTTATCTGATGGGTTTTATAGTTGATTTTTGTGTCTATTTTAATGTGGAATATGGACTTTACGTACAGGGGTAGACAAACTGTATAGTGCCCCGTCCTCGTTACCTCAGGAGAGTCAGGAATGGAATGCGTCCAATGCTCAGCTCAGGGTTCGAGATGTTGTAGTGCTCACTTCTTCATTTTGCCCTGACAATTGACCAGCTATTGCCCTACAGGGGCCACCCATTTAAGGGGTCACAGAGCAGATTCGTCCCCTCACCCATCAATCTCTTGCTTTCTCTCTCTCACATACACATGCGCACACACACACACACACACACACACACACACACACACACATATACAACTTGTCTGGAGGCTATTGTGTGTGTGTGTGTGTGTGAGTGTGTGTGTGTGTGTGTGACAGCACAGGGACACATCTCCTCGGGTTTTCACGATAAGTGGCTAAATCTCTCAAAGCCTTTAACCAGAGCAGCGAGGCAGTTTTTCTCCCTGTCACATTCATGCAGGGTGAAATCTGCAGCATGTCCACACCGGCGCCAGCAGTGTGAGCATTAAAGAAGTACAAAATGAGCGACTGCTCTAACAAGCTGTACCTGCTTTGTTTCATTTTTCAGAGTCAGAAAAACGATTCCTTCATAACGCGAGGTCCGTTTTGTATATTCTGCGTGGAGTTTGCATGTTCTCCTGTATCAGCGTGGGTTTTCTGGGTGTTCTGGCTTCCTTTGCACATTTTTAAAATATGCAAGCGTAAATGTAAACGTGTGTGTGAATGTGCCTGTACATCTGCCCTGTGATCGTGTGGTGAGTCTGTGATGTTAAAAGTTAAAATGTTAAACTTCCAGCAGCTACAACTGTAACATTCTGATTTATATTAATGCTGATCATAATATTTATTTATTCATTATCTTCCACTTTATCCTCTATTAGGGTCGCGGTGGGGTTCCCCATGCCCATCCAGGGGAGAACGTTTCGGGCGCTGGGCAGATAGACCCAGGACAGGGTGCCAATCTATCACTCACACACACACACTCTATATGGGGCAATTTGGAGAATTCAATTGACTTGATCCATGTTTTTGGACTGTGGGAGAAAACCGGAGAACCCGGAGGAAACCCAAGCAGACACGGGGAGAACATGCAAACTCCACCCAGATGGGGATTTGAACTGGGAATCCCTAGTGCTGAGAGGCGAACATGCTAAACCACTAAGCCACCGTGCCGCCCAGATTTAAAATTTGCCAATAAAAACACTTGCCTAGGAGGATGCCAAGGCCTTGAACATTCTTTATGATGTTGATCATAATATTATCATATTATATTAATAAATAATCATTTAATGATGTGATATATGCCGTTATGGCGGCACGGTGGCTTAGTGGTTTAGCACGTTCGCCTCTCAGCACTAGGGATTCCCGGTTCGAATCCCCATCTGGGTGGAGTTTCCATGTTCTCCCCGTGTCTGCGTGGGTTTCCTCCAGGTTCTCCGGTTTCCTCCCACAGTCCAAAAACATGGAACAAGTTAATTGAATTCTCAAAATTGCCCCCTATAGAGTGTGTCTGTGTGAGTGAGTGTGTGCCCAGCGATGGATTGGCACCCTGTCCTGGGTCTATCTGCCCAGCGCCGGAGACGTTCTCCCCTGGATGGGCATGGGGAACCCCACCGCGACCCTAATAGAGGATGAAGCGGGAGATAATGAATGAATGAATATATGCCGTTATATCAGTCCGAAGAATTTATTTTAACACTGTTTCTACATTTTTACCAAGTTTGGCGTTCCACAAGGGTCAGTATTTGGACACCTGTTTTTTATGCATGTATTAATTTATGTAGTTTAAATTAAGTAACAATTTAATAACAATACTCTTGCGCTGCTGCTATGTAAATTCTAATGACCTAGTGATAAATATGTCATCAGAACTGTCTCTCTGTGTAATGTCCCCACACCTACCGAAGCACATCTGTCATAACGAGCACTAAACACTGACGGCTACAATGCCGCTAATGCAAATCTGATGTCCCCTCACCCTGCTAGAGGCGTGATCATCTGTAAGACCACATTAACCTTCACTTCTGGCTTAATTATTGACAATAACGCTATTTCGCCGAAACCCCGGAGACTGACGGGATAAGCGTGAACTGTGGGAAAGCAATATGGCAGCACGCGCGGGACATGAAAGGCAATATAGTGGAAGTGCGCACTCTGTCGAAGTCGACTCCAGGCGAGGTTCTCCTTTATTGGTTTGGCTCTGGTTCTGCACGCTTTCATATGTCCTCTCACGTCCCCCCCGACCGAATGGTGAAGAATCTCGTCTGCACCTCGGGCTGCAACATCTGTTTATCCTCCAGCCTCCTCCTGGCTGCCGCTGCGCGATGTCACTTCCTGTCACAAGCAAAGAAATTTGTAGTGACAACGTTAAGGCTTTTAGAGGCTTTGGCCAGCTTAGCTCGCCTGCCAGTTTCAGCCTACACAGCACTGAGGGTATGGGCCACTTACACTGTGTGTTTGTGTGTGTGTGTTTTCATCTAGTTCCAGAAGACAGCTAAAGCAGAAGAGCGGGTCAAACCACGTTTCCTCCATGACCTTCTTCCATCTCTCGACACGGCCCATGCCGAAACCCGTGGCTGGCTCTGTGCGCTGCTGAGGACGAGGCTGCCCGCCTGCCTGGTAGGCAAAATGTTTAAGCAGCATTTGCATGTTTTATATAAATGGAAGTAAAAAAAATGTCACATTCAAGCAGAACTGTACAAATGACACTTTACCAAAAAGTGACGGGTCTTCTATCAGAGAACATGCAAAATAATAATAATATATGTAGACCACGAGACTATGAGAACATACTGCAGAGTGGGGTTACTGTAAATGTTTCTATTCCCAGTTCAAAAACTTGAGGGGACAGTGATGGTTTTGTCACGTTTTTAAGTGTTTTAATACATTTGTTCTTAGTATGAATGTATGTCTTCCTTGTGATGGGCCGGCGACCGGACCGGGGTGTTTTTCTTCATTTTAATTAATAAGAATGCAGATAGGCATTAACCTTCTGTTTAAGGTTACTAAATGTAAGTATTTACATTTAGTCATTTAGCAGACGGTTTTATCCAAAGCGACTTTCAAATGAGAACAGTATTTTCTTTATCTATTCTTATCATGTTAGATAGTAAATTCATGCTATTGATTTCTAAGGCAAAGCAATAATGCTGCTGGATGTAATTGTGTTCGTCTGTGTGTCTGCTCTGCGATGGAAGGGTCACCTGACCAGGGTGTTTCACTGCCTTTGGATTAATAAGCATAGGGATTGGCACCAAGAGTTTTAGCAAATACCTAAATGAGATTTAATTTTATTATATTAGAATTAGAAGTATTTTCATTAAATAGTATATTATTATTTTATTATACTGTATTCACAATATTTGTTGCTATGGCAATGCCACATTGCTGCCAGGGTGTGAATGTGTTTGTGTGTCTGCTCTGCGATGGATCGGCGACCTGTCACTGGTGGCCCTCTTGGTTTAAAAAAATGAATACATTTAAAAAATATTTTTGGTATCATAGTATTTTATAATATCAAATATAGTTTAATACTGTAGTTTTATCAAAAGTTGTTATACTTGTTCCATTGGTGTTATGGTATATCAGATCTTGTAAACTTTTCTAATCTCTTATACATAATCTCTTAAAATACTCAATTCTGAAAGTACATGAATCTGAAATACTTAAGTGCAGCACAATGGAGTGTTAAATCCAGCAATGTCAAATATGATGACGCCTTCCTTTCTTCTCATCCTTTATACAGCGAGTTAGGATCAATAATGCTGCGTCCTCATCAGATTTACTTTCTTGGAGATCCACGTTGTGGTAAAACCTTGCCTTTAATGCGCTCTTTTTTGGGGCGTCATACACGTGTGGGGAAGGAAATTTCCCCATTCGCTTCGCACCCGCTCATGTCTCGTTACAGGTGCGCCATCGTTCCTCCGCTTGCAATGACATATTTATTAACCTGTCACAATCACAAAGCAGACTCTCCCCTGATGGCTCTCTGAGCGAAGTCCCTGGTCCCACTGCTGGATAAATGGGACAGGCCCCCTGCGGAGCTTGATGAGCCAGAAAACGATGATTAATTAATTTACTGCTGAGACTGTGAGAGGCTCACCGTGCTCAGAGTGGTCAGAGTCCCCTGTCTGGATACGAAGCATGGCTTAGATCGAAGAACTGTGCATCCAGAGTGTGTGTGTGTGTGTGGGGGGGGGGGGCATCTTAAATACTTAGCTGTAGTTGAATATGCGCGGCATGTTTGCTTATTACCAACTAAATGAACTTATGATAATATTTGTATATTTATATTTCCACATTATAATATAACGTTAGTTGGATTTCATGGAGGTGGTTCTTGCTTTGGTCTTGATCCCTCAGAAACTCCTGTGTATGTGAGTTTGCATGTTTTCCAAATGTCAGTGTGGATCTTCTGCAGAAATTCTGGTTTCCTCTTACAATCCAAAAACAAGCTGTGAAGGTGAAATGATGGTACAATTAATTCATTGTGAAATATCTTTATTCTTTTCATGGCCTTGTGGGTGCTGGAGCCTATCCCAAAACACATTAGGTGAAACACCCTAAACAAGTCCCCAGATCCCCACAAACACCTTCACTCACACTTACATTTACATTTGGTCATTTATTGGACGCTTTTATCCAATGCTACTTACAAGGTGAGAACAGGGTTCATCACAACATCCCTGGAGCCATGAGGGTTAAGGGCCTTACTCAAGAACCCACACTGGTAACTTCAGTGGACCTGGGATTTGAACCCCCAACCTTCAGATTGACAGCCAAACACATGAACCACTGAGCTACTGTGCCCTACTTTTTTACCCACACTTTCGTTTTACCTCTAATTAATCTGATGGAATTCAGAGCTCTGAGGGAAAAAAAAACATACAAAAAGAACATGCAAAGTCTTTGCTCTGCCTGGGGGTCATGCTCAGGACATCAGAGAAGAGAAAATAACACATGTTTATTCAATACAATCAGCTGACTTCATATTATTATGACTTCATAAAACTACAGAACCAGGCGGCACGGTGGCTTAGTGGTTAGCACGTTCGCCTCTCAGCGCTAGTGTCCGCGTGGGTTTCCTCCGGGTTCTCCGGTTTCCTCCCACAGTCCAAAAACATGGAACAAGTTAATTGAATTCTCAAAAAATTGCCCCCTATAGAGTGTGTGTGTGTGAGTGAGTGTGTGCCCAGCGATGGATTGGCGCCCTGTCCTGGGTCTATCTGCCCAGCGCCCGAGACGTTCTCCCCTGGATGGGCATGGGGAACCCCACCACGACCCTAATAGAGGATAAGCGGAAGATAATGAATGAATGAATGAAAACTACAGAACCTCGGCCTGACCGTTGCTACAAACTAATCTACAACTCTCCAATATCCAACCTGAGCATTTTGTAAAGTCCAGGTGGAGTATGGTGTAAATGACACCATCGCTGATCTGGGATCAGAATCCCCTGCCTCTTTCTCAGCACTCAGTACTGGCATGAACCAGCTCCCCTGCGATTCTGACCTTGTACTACACAAAGTCTACAAGCTCAACCTTTCGAGTCTTTCCTCAAAAACAACTGCAACCTTGCGTTTATTCCCTCTAGTGCATTCTGACACTGCAGACTTGTCAACACGCCTTTAACATCTGTAGCCGCTGCTTCACATTTAGACCGCCTTTCCAGACAGGAAGCCATTACCAAATGGGCTGAGTGGGCCAAATGCTAGCTGCTAGCATTTAGCCGCAGGCTAAATGACCTTAGGATACAGTGCTGCCTCAGAGAGCCTCAGAGATTTGGGCTTATCAAATATTAAGCCTCTTGTTGTGTTCTCTGTTTAGCTGGCCTAAGTTCCAACTTTGCTTCTTAGAGTAAAACATAAAGTATCATCACTTTACTTCAGAAAACACTCTTTATGAATCAGTTCTTTGTTCCGTAGCAAAATATTAGATTTTTGATTCATTTGCTTAATCAGCATTTGTCAATTGGTCTGGTTTTCTTAGCCATTATTAATTGATTGCACTGTGACAATATTATGTGCTATTGACAAGAAGAGAACCTTGCCATTAAGGTAAGCCAGTCCCAAGCTTGGATAAACAGAGGTGGTCATTTCAAGAAGAGCATTTGAAAACTGTACCAGATCTCAAACCAGGAGTTTATTGTGCTGCTGCTGCTGGTAGGAGGCTTTGGAGTCAAAGTTGTGGAGGCGAGAGTGAAGTGGTTCGGACATGTGCAGATGAAGGATAGGGTTTATGCTGGCAGAAGGATGCTGGGGATGGAGCCACCAGGCAGCAGGAGGAGAAGATGTTTATAACTTTGATTATAACTTTTAACTTATAAGACCATTTTAGTTCATATCTGTTAGTGCCGTAATTGTACAGTTCTCTTATTTTCAAAATTTCATTTGCACAGTGTAAATATAGTTAAATTTTATTTTATCTTTATTTTATCTTTATTCTATTTTTCTTATCCTCTTAAATTTTAACTTTATGTTGAGAAGTCAGGAAAGGATACCATTTATATCAACGTATGTGACAAATAAACCTGATTCTGATGTTTATGGATGTGACGAAGGAGGACATGCAGGTGGTTGAGGTGACGGAGGAGGATACAAGTAGGGAGAGATTAAAAAAAAAAAGTAATGATCCACTGGGGCGACCCCTAATGAGAACAGCTGTAAGAGCAAGTATATTTAGGATTCTGCAGGATTTAATAACCGGCTTAAATGAGTAACTTATCTGGTTTCTAAATGTCTTTAGATGTTTGCAAGCTATGTTCTAAAAAAAGTAAAATTCTGATATGATTTACAACATTTTACTATTTGTGAACGTAGAATGAAAACTACTCAGTCTTGTGTCGTTCCTGGCTACCCAGGACTGGCCGGTGATTGGGTTACGGTGATAATGACACTGAGCCATGTTCTGGCTTAGTCACTGGGTTGACCTTGTCCTAGTAAGCAGAGTAGCCTGGCTGAAATAATTTATAAGCGGCACCTATGCACTCCAATTTAGACTTAGCCTCTAAGTACGGCCCTGGGACTTTACGTGACAAAGCAACAATGGCCACTGAACTTTTGATCTGATGAAAACTTAATAGGAGGTTTGATTACAAACAAGACCTTGTTAGATGAGCCCACTGTCTGGCTGCGAAAGGACAAGTACCAGCTGAGCAGCAAAGGCACATGAATGACAAGTCTGTAGTTCTGCTAATCATTGATCGGTTTACATGATGTCGGGAGTCCACGAGGCTCAAATAATGATGAGGGTTAATTATAAACTTATTGTTACATTATGTAAGATGACAATTTTGACCCTTTTAGATTTTATTCAACAATCACAAGCAATTTGAGTGGCATTCAGCACTTCACTTTCAAAGGCTTTTTTTTTTCTACAACCAAAACCATACCTCAGGATACAAGGCACTTGAGAGAGCATGCACCCTGCTCTCTGTGTTAACAGGTTTGAGATGTACAGGTGGCTCCACTCCAGTCTAACCACTCTGGTCATAGACACCACCCATAAAACTCTAAAAAGAAAAAAAAAAAAAAAAAGGTTGATGCTCAGGTAATTTTCTAAGTGCTTATGTTTAAAAAAAAAATTAGGTTAAAATTAACTGCATTTGTTTTAAACCAATTTTATAATCAATGAGGCCTCAGCTTTGCCAAATCTTTCCATAATATAAAAAGTAAGCCCTTTACACAAATGCATTACGTCTGAGAAAAAACACACAGCTTTTTGCTTTTTCTGTTTATTAGTATTGTTGTTAAAATGATCATGCACCCATTAAAAGGTCCAAACGAACAGTATAGCCATTTGCTATTGTGGTACATTTTCCCTCGTGCATCTCGGGGCAATGATTAAACCGGGGCGAATCGAGGTACCAGCTGGCCCCGGTAATTGCGCAGGGAGCCGCTAACCAGCAGTGAGCAGAATCATCAGTGGCTACATGTTCTTCCATGTTTGGAAACCTTTTCCAACAAGGCCACGAGTACAATAGCACAGCGGGAGAACGGATATTAAACACTCTCATTACATTCACTAAAAATGTCTCCCCCGCAGCAATAGTAACCCACTGCCCCTTATTTAAATACAAACTGTATAATTGTCAGAGCAGTTCAGGAGTCTTTAATCTGTGCAGAAACAAAAACACCTGCTTTTGTTTTATGAAGCCACTGTGTATTTATTACAGAAAAAAATGATATGTTTCATTTTCTTGATTTTAAAACCTACTGAATGGCCACTTTATTAGAATAATGTACCTCTTTTGGCCTTTAAAGCTGCAGGAGTACTTCACGGCGTTGGATATTAAAATGGTTCTGCAGGAAAACTTGCCCGTGTGGCAGCGTTGAATCTTGCAGGTGCTGCAAATTAGATGGAGATGCTGACATGATGTCAATGTTCTTGAACTACATAAAGATGCACTATAGGTTGAGGATCTGGTGACTGTATAGTTTAGGGAAAGCAGTCCCTGAAACAAGTCCTGTCAGTGCCTGTCAGGTTGAAGGTGTCATTTTGTAATAAAGCTAAAAGCTGCAATGACTGAAGGGATGAACTCGGTCAGTCACAATGCTTGGATTAGCTGAAATGATCCAAAAATCCTGTATTAGAAATTGAATTTTTATTTTATTTTTTTATTTTTCTTTACCAAAGTGCTATAAACCTCAGATTTGAATTATGAACCTTTATGTTTATTATATTTAGGTGTTAATTCATAGCACTGGCAAACCATTAAACATTATTATTTTATTACATTATAATGATTTACGTTAATTTATGATTTTTATCTTTATTTATACACAATGTGAACCTGTACTACAACCATAAATAAATAATTAACCTCAGAATTGGGGTTTCAGCACCGGCATTTCATACTGAATCAGATATCCGATATTCGTAGCCTGGTCCTCACGCCTCAAGGAACTTTAACCCCATAATAAGAGTTGTTAAGTTATTTTAGACATTGCCCAGTGTTTAATTTGGCCAACTAAGAAAAAGCTTGCAAGTGTGACAGCGGTTTATCTTACACGACATTAGAGCAGTGCAGCTTTGTCGGACACCAAGCTGTAAATAATTTAGTGGGGGAAAAAGAAAAGAAGCTTTCAGACCCGTGACATTTGTCCTTGTTGTTGTGGCAGTGGCCTAACCTAGCAAGGTTAAAGCTAATGCGGGTAATGAGAGGACATGCAGCGTAACCTTTCACGTATGCAAACGATCACACTTATATTTTATATACACAGGCTCACACACACACAAATATATGATGTATATATAGCAACTGTTTTTAATAGTATCTCATTAGTTTGTTTTCTTTTTGTCAAAATGCACAGTTTACGATTGCGTTTTGTTTTATTAAAATGTTCTGTAGTTGTTCTTTTGTGTTGTCTTGCATGTACAGTTAATTTAAGGTCTATCCATACATGGTTTATGGCGTGTGTCTTCTCAGGTCGTTTTTGGTGGATCTTTTTTCCGAGGTTTAGGATCTTTATCCTGTTGTAAGAGCTCATTTTTCATTGAATTTATCATTTTTTTCTGGCCGTTACTGTGAAATCTTGCTGCCAAAGCATGTTCCATCCTTCACCATGCATCACAGTTGATGAAGTGGTCTGTAAATGTAAATGCGGTTTCTCGTGTGTACCTTTGGTGAAAGTACAGGGAGCTCTAAAATCTGTGCAAACCTCAGAATCTCAAATTAATTTTGTGGTATGGTTTATAACTTTTCATTCATGTGACCAAATGCTCATGGTTTCGCTTTTATGTATAGAAGTTTAAACCATTAGATTTTCATGTATGTGAATGAGTGAATGTTTTAAGGTTTTAAATGCTAACCTCTTTCTCTGCACTGTCCATAACGTCCATTATTGACAATGATAAATTTGACAGCAGGGCGGTGTTAATGATATTGGACCCCGGGGTTGGCGGGGGCCAAAACTTTGCACACCGCATTTGCATTTTCATTCATCACACAGGCGTTTATCACATTCAGGCGGGTGCCAGATCTAATTAAAGTTTGGGCTAATGAGGGGGGTGCGGAAAAAAGAAAACACGGGCCAAATACCCAGCATCAAACCCAATTAACAGTCAGCCAAATGAAGTCATCCGAGGCCTCTTCATTAGAATTAGCCAAAGAGGAGCAGAAGGGGAGAGTAAATAAATAAAGTTAAAGGGATTTGGTTTCATAAGTTGGTTTCATTTCCCTCTTCAGTTAATCGGATAAAGACGAGAACTCGGGGATTATTTTTGATTAATCTCTCGCATCACAGTGACAATGACTCGGCGGCAAGTGGAAACCAGTTGCTCAGTGGTGATGGAGAAAGTTGTGGATGTGTTAGAAAATGGTTTTATCATTGTTAAAAAAATGTGTGTGGGGGCAAATAATAATAATCATAACAGAATGAATGACTTTTAAAAGATAAAAGACTACGGACAAGAAACATTTCATACACAGTTGTCACTAAATTATTGTATTTAACCAAAAGGAGCGAAACTGTAAAAGTTTTTATTTATTTTAAAATTTTTGCCATTTATTAAATTTAGAAATAATGTGTTTTAAATAATCACATCAAACTCAATCCAACTGTGTCTTTATGACCCTGATTTTAATGCTGAAAAAGTAACAGGCTGGAAAATGCTCCCACAAAGATGGGTGCATACATTTTTCCAAAATACATGTTGGAATTTGATTTAATACACCTGCGGCAATAGGACTGAATGAAACATCTGGAGTTAGTAGTTACCAATTGTGTCCTTTTTTCTATATAGTGTATTTTCATTATAGATCTCCAACAGAGAAAATACTGAAAGAAGAAAAAATATGTAGAGAGAAGACGTAAAGATATGACTTTAGATTGTGATTTAAAAAATATACATGAAAGTTTAAAAAGATATATATATATATATATATATATATATATATATATATATATATATATATATATATATATATATATGAAAACTATAAACCAAAGAGATTAAATAAAGTGATACATATTGATAGACACAATTATGTTAAAGTTATAAATGTTAATAAAGATAAACACATAGTTTGAATAAAAATACTAATATTTTGTAAATTTTAATTTGTATAAATCACTCTCTACCCCCTTCCCAAATAAATAAAATTCTTTAAATATCAACTGTTCGTTAAAATGTCTTAGATTTTCTGGTAGCTGTTGTTGATTTGTGGAGAAAAAAAAAAAAGGTAAATTTTATTTAGAAAAAAAAAAAAAAGGTAAATTTTATTTGAGAAAAATTTTATACAAGAATTTATATTGGATTTATTTTAAGACTGAAGGAGCAGCCCTGGAACCCTCAAATCAACATTTACACAAGGATAAAAGTTTGCGGTGTGGTAGCAGCAGTTGGATCAATCAGGGGCTCAGCGGGTCACAGTGGGTTTGAGAGGTGCCATCCTTCATGGTGGATGGACTCTTGCTGTGACTCCCATATGGAGAACACTCTGAGCCAAAAGCCCGCGAGAGATGGCTGTCCGCTGAGACCAGTGCCCACATGAGCCGTGATGTGTTACACATCATCATCATCATCAGAAACCAGAACACTAAACCTGAGGGTTTCAAAGTTCTGTATCTCATTACATTCTGATTCATTCACAACATCAAAAGCTTTCTATTAAAAACAGGCCTGAGTTCAATGGGGTACAGTACAGATGAGACCAGTTCAAAACAACGTCCTTTAGAATCATCTGACTGATGAGTGGATTCTGATTCTGAAGCATTTACAATCTGGATGCAAAGTTAATCCTTTGTGTGACCAAACATCAGGAAGGAAAGCATTAAGTGATCAATCAGCAAAGGTGTCCATAATTATTTACCAAGTTATTGCTATACATTTAATTTTCTGTATACAGTATATTCCACAAAAGTTGGAAAAGTACATTTTGTAATAACTTTTATTAATATTTGAACTGTAAATTAGTTAGAATATTTTCTGTTGGTTTGAAACTTTTTAACTTGTTTAATGTTTAATTACTGAATATATATTTTGGGGGAAACGTGGCCTTTACAGAGCTAATGACAACTTTTAATAATCTGGGCAAATTTTTTTTGGTGAAGCAATAAAAAATATTTATAAAATAAAATATTTATAATATTAAAAAATATATATGAATTATATTGCAGAAATGTTTGAACAAAACATCATTTAACATCGAAAGTTTAAACTGTCCAGTAAGACTAAATTCTAAAAAAAGATATATTTACAATGTTAAATATAGTGAAATTAAAATAAACGAATTTTAATAATAAATTACAGGCTTTTAGTCAATAAAACTAATAAATAGATGTATATTAATACTATTTTTTTTAGATAAACAATAGAATAAGATTTAAAAATGTGCTATTCTACATTTTAGGTTGTTTTTTTTATTTTTAATTAGTTCAAATGACGGGACTCTTATCAATAAAAAGTTTTTGGATTTGTAATAAACTATTTTAAATGTTTTCAAGGAGAAAACCGTAGGTTTTATGGGTTTTAGTTTGTTTAAATGATTTGTTGCTCATTTTAAAACTAAAAGAAAGTGAAATTGCATCTTGCAGTATTTAATAATAATAAACTTATTGTGTAAATGTAGTTGAAATATCTTTGTCAGTGCTGATCGGGGGGGGGGGGTGGACTGAAGTCAGACCGCTCAGTGATAACCATCGTGTCGACTAACAGTGTAAATTACTGACTGGCTGTTATAAGCACTCGGACTCACATCGTCATTAAAGCTAACAAGCCGGCAAACAAAAGTCAGCACTTGGCAGACAAGAAAAAAGTTGCTTTTCCCTGTGCTGTCTTTTGTGATAAGAGAAGGGGGAAGGAGGTAACCTGAACACTGTCACCCTGATGCCATATGTTCCAGGAAGAGGTTACCTGAATTATTGATTACAGAAAGAAAGAGGGCGAACGAAAGAGAGCGAGAGAGAGAGAGAGAGAGAGAGAGAGTCAGTGAAGTGGAAGAACAGAATGAGGGGGACATGATTTATTATTGATGACGGGACAAAACAGGCAGGTGATTTCAGCCCTGTATTGATTACTGGAAACACCAGGAGGTAGGTGTACTGTGACCACACACACACACACACACACACACACACCATTTTCTTGATTCAGTCGTGCACGTATGGATGTCTTCAGTCATGCTGACCTGTATTATACGAAAGGTTATAATAGTGCAGGACACAAGTCCACATATATAAAGCATTTAGGATATCTACTCTTCATATCTTAGACCTCAAGTCGTCGGCTTGTGGTTATGGAACCAGCCTTGCTAAGCTGAACATCCCCAGGTTGATTCCCGGTGACACCAACTATTATGGCTGAAGCACCTTGGGCACGGCATCTGACCCCATAGCTTCTACGGTACATGGCTGCCCACCTTAGATACAAAGTTTACACACCTTAGACCGCAGACACACACTATATTCTATGTAGGATATACAGGTCCAGGATTTATTAATTTTGAATCCATATATTTGGACTGTGGGAGGAAACCAGAGAACCTGGAGAAATCCCACATGGACACGTGGAGAACATGGAAACTCCATAGGGTAGCAGAGTCGGGTAGGGGTAAGCACGTCCGCCTCATTGCTGGGGATCCAGGTTCAAATAGATCTGCGCGAAGTCAAAAAACTTAATTTTAATTTATATATATATATTCATTCATTCATTCATTATCTCCCGCTTATCCTCTATTAGGGTCGCGGTGGGGTTCCCCATGCCCATCCAGGGGAGAATGTCTCGGACGCTGGGCAGATAGACCCAGGACAGGGCGCCAATCCATCGCTGATATATATATATAATGTCATATGCAAAAGTTTGGGCACCCCTATTAATCTTAATTATTTTTAGTTCTAAATATTTGGGTGTTTGCAACAGCCATTTCAGTTTGATATATCTAATGACTGATGGACACAGTAATATTTCAGGATTAAAATATTGTACTTACACAAAATGTGCAATATGCATTAAACCAAAATTTGACAGGTGCAAAAGTATGGGTACCCTGATCATTTTATTGATTTGAATACTTCTAACTACTTTTTACTGACTTACTGAAGCACAAAATTGGTTTGGTAACCTCATTGAGCTTTGATCTCCATATCCAGGTATCTAATCATGAGTAAAGGTATTTAAGGTGGCTAATTGCAAGTAGTTTTCCTATTTGAATCTCTTCTGAAGATTGGCATCCTGGGCTCCTCAAAACAACTCTCAAATGATCTGAAAACAAAGATTGTTCAATATAGTTGTTCAGGGGAAGGATACAAAAAGTTGTCTTAGAGATTTAACCTGTCAGTTTACACTGTGATATATATATATGCATTAGGCGGCACGGTGGCTTAGTGGTTAGCACGTTCGCCTCTCAGCGCTAGGGATCCCTGGTTCGAATCCCCATCTCGGTGGAGTTTCCATGTTCTCCCCGTGTCTGCGTGGGTTTCCTCCGGGTTCTCCGGTTTCCTCCCACAGTCCAAAAACATGGATCAAGCCAATTGAATTCTCAAAAATTGCCCCATATAGAGTGTGTATGCGTGTGAGTGAGTGTGTGCCCAGCGATGGATTGGCGCCCTGTCCTGGGTCTATCTGCCCAGCGCCCGAGACGTTCTCCCCTGGATGGGCATGGGGAACCCCACCGCGACCCTAATAGAGGATAAGCGGGAGATAATGAATTAATGAATGAATATATGGGCAAAAGTTTTAAGACACAGCTCATCGCTGCATTCAGGACTTTCATTCAGTCTTACTGTCGCGTGTATAAAATATTTCAGGATATTTCGGTAACTCTGTCGTTGTTCACACCAGTTTTATTTTCACCTTCAAACGCTGTTCCAGAGGCCTGTCTTAGATAAAGGAGCGACTTCTGTTTTATTAAAATCCTTTAGAGAATTTGTTCCACAGTCAACCAAGAGAGCCATGGATCTGATAGGTGGAGGAAATGAGTCGGTGCAGCGGAGCTCTCCGTTTTCCCTACCTGAGAATAATTTATAGACTGGGTATGAAGTCGATAGATCATGAAGGATACTTAAGCCTAGACAGAAGTGATTACAAGGTTTTGCGAGCCAATATGTATCACCGGTGTCTATAATAAATGTCGTCGTTTCACCGGAGAGGTGAGCTGTCAATGTGATTAAAGATGCTGATGAACATCTGGGGGTCTGTAGAGATATGCAAACGACATTCTATTGCATATAAAAGAGGGTGGTGAAGAAGCTTGAGTTCTTATTTTACCTCCCAGCGGCACTTTTTATTTACTGATGAAAAATGCTTTCTGATGAGGTCGCAGTGTTAAACATCAGTCTGTTAATAAATATTAAAAATAATAGGAACAGTACTGATAATATAAAAACAATCAGAGCGACTGAAACAGGTTCTAAAGTCCACGTATATATATATATATGTTTGTGTGTGTGTGTTTTCACATTAATTTCTACTTCATACATTGTTTTTTATTTTTTATTTTTAAAGTTCTTTACTTTCTTGTTGTTTTAACTTCTTTATATTTCTGTTAAAATGCAGCTATTTTTCTGTGAGGGTTCATGAATAAGGTCTCACTCCGAGAGACCCGTTGAGTCCTGCCTCACTCGTCACTATGAAAACATGAATATTTACACAGATTTCACAGAGGGTAACTAGGCATCAGGGCTCAGATCTCATATTTGGAAACCGGGCTACACATCCCCCAGGACGCCCGTCTTCTTTTCTGCTGCTTAATTTGAATTGATGGGCTGAACGCGGGCAGCCTTTGTTTACCGTGTGTTAGATTTCCATGCTGTTAGTATTTGCATTTTATCGTAAGAACAAAGACAACGTGTGTCAGGAGCCTCGTTACACAGGTTAGAAAAGTTCCCAAAATGTTAAAGCAATTAATTAAGCTTGACGTAAGCTGTAATGGGGAACTGCTGCATCTTCCCTGCTTTGTGCCTCGACGCGTATTAAAAACCTATTTAATGTCAGATTTGAATCAGAACACCTCATTACAGAAAGGTACATGTTGCGTCCCGAGGCCCGTCATGCACCCGCTTTATAGTAGTCAGCTCGTGGGGGGGGAATTATGGAGGCATCTTAATAAAGCTTTGTAAAGAAATGCACAGTAGTAGAACATGGTCTGTTTATTCTACTAATTTATATTAAACTCTGGCCATTTTAACGAGCAGTAATATGTATCTGGGGCGGCACGGTGGCTTAGTGGTTAGTATGTTCTCCTCTTAGCACTAGGGATTCCCGGTTGGAATCCAAATTTGGGTGGAGTTTGCATGTTCTTCCCGTGTCTGGGTGGGTTTCCTCAGGGTTCTCCGGTTTCCTCCCACAGTCCAAAAATATGGATCAAGTCAATTGAGTTCTCCAAATTGCCCCATATAGTGTGAGTGTGTGTCTGTGTGAGTGTGTGCCCAGAGATGGATTGTTGGACGGATAATATAATATAATAATATAATATAATATAATATAATATAGGCGGCACGGTGGCTTAGTGGTTTAGCACGTTCGCCTCTCAGCGCTAGGGATTCCCGGTTCGAATCCCTATCTGGGTGGAGTTTCCATGTTCTCCCCGTGTCTGCGTGGGTTTCCTCCGGGTTCTCCGGTTTCCTCCCACAGCCCAAAAACATGGAACAAGTTAATTGAATTCTCAAAAATTGCCCCGTTTAGAGTGTGTCTGTGTGAGTGAGTGTGTGTCCAGTGATGAATTGGTGCCCTGTCCTGGGTCTATCTGCCCAGCGCCCGAGACGTTCTCCCCTGGATGGGCATGGGGAACCCCACCGCGACCCTAATAGAGGATAAGCGGAAGATAATAAATGAATGAATAATATAATGTAATGTAATGTAATGTATTGTCTTGAAAGCCCACTTCTTAGAAAATGTCATCTTTTCTACCTAATGTTTGTAATATCGTTTACAGAGGTTTAGAGGTTTGCCCCCGAGATATTTACACCACTGATAGAAAGTAAATTGCTTTCGTTCTGTAGAGCTATATAACTGGTATATAAATATGAGTTCGTTTTGGGTTTTTGTCTGTTTGATCCTCCAGCCTTCAGACTGATATCTGATTTATTTTTCAGCATAACATTGTTTTCAGTTTCCTAGTAAAGTCTAACAGCTCTCACAGATCTTAGATCTAGGTGACTTCATGATCACTCATTTTTGCCCACTTATGAAGACGACTGAGAAAAAAGGACCTGAAATATATAAAAACAGATGTAGGACGGAGATAGGTTCTGTATTTACAGCCACTCAACTGGAGTGCCATCTCTCAACATGGGCCTCTCGCACCGGCGCTCATTTAACATCGAAACACCAGCAGCTTAAATAACGCCATCTGAATTAGGCCTGATAAAGAGCAGGAGGACGACACCCCATAAATAAATGCTGCAGTTGCATTTTGGGGTAATAAATATTACAGAGGCAAGTGAAACCATATTTAAAACACTCGCTCGACTTCCCACCGAGAGATTAAGATCCTCTCCATTTAAAGATAATCAATTGTTTCTTTTTCTTCTGGCCCAGCTGGAACCGTAACGCACTCTAATAAACGCTGCAGATCTGCACGCCATTAATCTACATGTTCGGGAAATGTAGGCGATTGTCAAAGCGCGGCCTGTGGATATTCCATCACGCGTCCAATTGGCTTTTCTCCTACTGCACAATTCATTTGTGGCGTAATGCGCCCAATAAAAATGTATTCCGACCGCTCTATTGATTGTGAAATAGCTTAATCTCCGGCTGCAGAAAGAGATGAATATGGCCATTTTCTCCCTCGAGTGCAGTTTTACTCTATTCTATCATGAATTATCACTGCACTGCACTTGGCATGGGATCCTTTTCCTTTATTGTTCCTTTTCCCCCCTGTAATTACTGTTATGCCCGGATCACAAAGGCATCTTGGTGCGACAGGACTCGCTGTGTGTGCTGAGCATTGTTTTAGTTGAGTGGCGTGATATACTATTTGAGGAGGACCTTCAGCTGCAGCTATAACAGTTTACACTCTTCTGGAAAGGGTTTCGACAAGATTTTGAAGAGTGTAGGGTTTTTTTGTTTTTTTGCCCTGAAAAGCATTTGTGTGGTCAGACACCGATGACAGACAAGAGGACCTGGCTCGGAAAATCTAAGCTGGAGGCATCTGTTGTTCATAATACATACAGAGGTGTTTGATTCTGTCCACCTGTGGCTGAATAAAACACCTTGAGTCGAATTAAAGACTAAGAGGTGTGTCCCAGTCCTTTGTCCATGTAGTGTATTCAGCTGAGATCTAATGCAGTGAGACAGGTTGTGTGTTCGGGTTCAGGTTCTATTATGGTATGGAATACACTGGTGTGTATTTGTAGATGTGCAGAAGTGTGTATAAGAATGATGTGCATGGTACATTGTACTTTGGAAATTTTTCACTGCTGCACTGTAGAACCAAATGCATGCTGTACTGTGTGTGTGTGTGTGTGTGTGTGTGTGTGTGTGTGTGTGTGGTAACATAACAGATTAATGACAGCTATGACACTTCAGTTTTGTTTTTCGCCTTCTGGGTAGCCAGAGGAGGCTTG
>JAFMOD010000074.1:309357-321728 GCA_019802435.1 Corydoras maculifer
CAGACCAGTCCAAGGTGTGTGAGATTATTAATGTAAAGGAAAGAATAAATAATTTTTTTAGTTGTTAGAGCTGTTAACATTAAAACCTGATATAAGAGATGGCACACACTTCGGTTACTAAGGCTTCAGTGCAAAATCTCCAACTGTGTACCAAATTGCAGGCCGAAGCTGTAGGTGAGAGTGAGCAGTATGTCTGAATACACAGTGGGCATTAGCTAGTAGGTGAAATCTTCATTGAGCTGCTAAATAAGAACCCAAATCAAATTAAGAATCCGCAGCACGTTTTGCCGCCACACGATTCGACTGGAGCTGTTGTGAAAGTCAAAAAATACAAATAGGTTTTAAGCGTAGATTTAAAAGTGGTCAGTGAAGAGGCCTCTGTAATAAATAGCGGCAGGTTGTTTCAAAGCTTAAGAGCCGCAATTGAAAAGGTTCAGTCCCCTCCGAAATTTCCCCTCACTTTTACAATAGTACATTGTCTCAGAATAGTGTATAGTATAGTATCTATAGTACATAAGAATAGAATTTAGTGTAATTCCTGTTTATGTAACTGAGAACTGCAGAAACTTTGGATAAACTCTTAGAACAGTATTATTAAGAGAGAGAGAGAGAGAGAGAGAGAGAGAGCTTTGGTAATAAAGATCTGACTTTATTCACTGCGTATCTGTTAATTTGTTCCGTCTTTAATATTGAGAATATGCAACAGCTATCAGTGTATTACAGAAATATTAACACTATTGTCATGGTCACAAAAACCCAGCTCACAAATCATGTTATTTTTACTCTGTGTGCTTTTTATCGCTGGCTGCTTATCGCTGTAATAAAACTAAAGTGCTGTGCAGGAAATTGGAAGTGTCCTTGGACAGGAAATAACTGCGCTCTGTCATCATCTACAGGCCCGAACATGTGTTCATCCTCACAATGTCGACTCTATCTGATGTGCTCCGACCACGTTCTTATTTTTTTCTTTTCTTTTTATTGTTTGTCCCGCTCTACAGCTTTGCTTTGCACCGATTGCTCGGTCAGCATCTCTGCCTGGTCACTGATTCTCCTCCTCGCAAATTCACCATCAATCTTGATAAATTGCACCGGGACTCTGATTCGGCTGCTGATATGACAGACTGTGATAAACAGCCAGGATGCAGCATGTGTGTTTATTAAATATTAGTCACTGAAATACAGAAATCAAACCTCATGGTACATTAGACGTCCAAAAGTATGTGAACAGCTGATTACTACATCCACATGAGATCACATCAGATGTATGGAAATCTGCCTCCCCCAACATTTTGGATGGCTGTGAGAAATGATACTTATTCAGCCCTCATGCAAGTATTTTCTCTAAAGAGCATTTTATTGGCTTTTAATTTGGGGCCCAATTAGATGGTAACAATCATGTGCCTACCCCAGTCCACCAAGCACACAACTGTATAAAGTGTATATGCTGCTGCATTATAATGCTTCACTGAGCATTTATAAAAAATTGGGTTGGGGCAGCATACACCCTTTAAAATGTACCGTAGTTATTCTGTGTCTAATCATCATGATCATATTTATAAGGAGGACAAACATAAAGCCAATTTTAAAGGTGCAGTGTGTAGGATTTTAAATGCTGCATTTGCAAAAACTGGCTATAAATATTCATAATTTATAATTTAATATAATTTAAATATAATTATGATTAATAATTTATTAAGAACTATAGCGAGAAATAGTTTTGTATAAAGCTTTAAATAAAGAAACAATGGACCTCTCATATGTTAGAAGGGATGAGCTACAGCTAATCAATTTAAAATTAAAATACTGTTTAATTAAAAGATGTTTTATTGGTTTAGTTTTTTTATAATTACTAAGTAAAATTAGAAAAATGCCAGGCTACAAATAATTTATTATTATTATTATTATTATTATTATTATTATTATTATTATTATTATTATTATTATGTAATCGTTTAATAACCAATAGAAAAATGAACACAAATTAAAACATTGAATTGGTTTCTGTGTAAACGCAGAAGAGGAGGGTCTTAATTTGTAAAGTGTACGGGCCTCGTTTATTGATTGGTTCCACCTTTGGTAACTGATCGAATTTTTGATTGGCTAAGAATGCCACATCATATTTGCATATAAAAGGACCATCAAGATAAGCCCTGTAGGTGACGCAAGATCGCCCTCTATCTGAAATTCCAGGTAAAAAAAATGGCTACTGTTTCTCTTGCTGTTTCTAAAAAAAACCTACCCCATTTTTAATTAAAAAAAAAAAGATTCATTACATTTCAAACTCATAAAGATGCGTTTATAGTTAAATAGTTATGTTTCATCCTCTTAACATTTTTTCCCCATTTTTTCATACACCGTTCAAATATTTTCTAGGTGCAAATATCAGTGTATAGGGTAAAAACTTAAAAATAAAAATAAATACAATAGTAGTTTATAGCTGCATTTCTCTGAATCATAAACATTAAATTTATTTCATATAAATGTTTGTGATGCCATTAAAAGTCCTGTAGGTGTGATGTGCATTTATTACAATACTGTGGTCCATGAAGTGAGAATGAAATCAGTAAAAACCTTAAGCAGATTTTTAAAAATGGTATTGCAATGGTATTAAAATGATTAAACTATGAAATAAAACAGATTTATATATATATATATGATATATTATAAAAGAGAAGAGACAAATTAAACCAATCAAACCTTGTGGCCTGTAAAAAACATATAAATAATTTATTATTAGTATTTTTTAATGTTAAGTTGTACATTAAAAAGTATAGCCCACATTTCTTCTATGTACATAATGTTAATTCCCAGATGGCATATAAATGTGGACCTCTGGCTGGTAAAAAATAAGGGCTGTGTGGCTGAAATGATTTAGTTATTTGGGAAAGTCTGGTAGAACACAAGACACTGGTTCTATATTGGTATCATAATTAAAATGTAGATAATAATTGTAGAAGGTAAATGTGTTTACAGTGTTATTAGGGCTTAAAAATGAGGGGTGTATTAAATGCCCTTTGGTTGAAACGTGTGTGGGTGATATGTGCATAACCTTAACACACTTGTGTATGTAGGTCATCAGAGTGTGTTTACCCTGCGCTGTTTCTGTTCTGTTCTGGTGTTCACCCCGACATGCTGTAGTATTCCTTCGGTCTGTGTTGTAAGCTTGTATTATAATTGGCTTTCGGTATTTGAGGACGCGGCAGAGAAATTGATGTCCGTCTCATTTGCATGAACTTCATTACTGTGCTATATTTAAACAGGAATCACCGGGCCACACATCAGAGCTCATGCATGAGACTGCGAGGGGCCTGTGTCCACACACACACATATGTCCGCACAAACACACACACACACACATATGTCCGCACAAACACACACACACACATATGCGCACACATGCACACACACACACACGAGTTCTAATTGATGTAAATAGGAAGGCATAGCGGACGCCGACCTCGTTATATGGGGTGAGTAACCCCAATTAATCAAAAAATCCTCCCAAGATGCTTCAAGCTAATAAATGGAGTTGCATGAGATTAAAGGAGGTGGATGAGAACCTTTGCAAAGACAAGAGCACAATGGACACACACACACACACAGGCCCACACACACACACACACACACACTGGTTTGAATGCTGATTGAAAAAGAGACATTGGTTTTATTTAATGTCTGTTAGCTTTCTGCAACTTCCATGTCAAATCTGCCTCGAAGCCACAAAGCTTTAATCATTTATTAAACTGAGGTCCTTTAATTCACATAAATACTCTTTACTTTGGAACCTACACTCCATTGGAGCGTCCCTCCCCCCTTAAGGTCACTCTGTACCACACAACATCTCAGCAGTTCAGAGCAATATCAGAAACAGATCGTGAGCGTGCTGACTTATACACACTCAGAAAACAAGCCACACTTCACTCGTATCATAATTAAAGGCGGCAATTGGTGCAAAACTTTTGGGACGCCTAAACATGACACCTATAGCAGTATGAATGTTGATGCCCCTTTACAGCTATGACCACTTCCACTTCTCTGCATTAACTTTCCACCAAATTTATGAGTCAATCAAGTTCCACCACATCGAGCCCATACAGTCAGGACTTATGGACCATGCTGTTCATGCTGGGACATAAAAAGGACCTTTCACAAATGCTTGAGCACTTGATTTTATAAATATAAATATTTCACACCTGATGAAATTTAGTGATTATGAGGTGTGTCCTAAAACCTTTTGTCTTCACAACAAGAAGGGCATTAAAACCTAATAATACAAATATTTACTAAATTGTTAATGAGACTAATAAAAAAAATGCTTGTGCTTTTTTCAATTAATAAAAGTCATTTAAATAATTAACATGAATATGCAATTAAGAATAAATAACACATTAACCTCAAGCATGTATTGTTATTGTTATTATTGCTATTAGTAGTAGTAGTACTAATTAGAGTTCAGTGTTAAATAAGGGGATATAAAACCCAAACTTCACCCCTCTATCCGTCCTGTTTCTTGCAGGACACTGTCAGGTAAACAGCGCTGAACAGGATGTAACTGTGTTTAGCATTAACGGTACACAGCGTAGAATGAACACCACTCCGCCAGAACAAGGAGAACAAAACGGTTGTTCGAAAACAGATGTGAAACCCAAGCAGCCTTAAAAAATGAATGAATCAATTAATTATTAAACAACTTCAATAGGGTCCAGGTCTTCATACATCGCAATTAGCATCAGCTTTATTAGCCCCTTTCTTCTGCGGCTCTTTGCCAGGTCATCCGTAAAGTCATGTTCCAGATGATTTCATTATGGAACAAGTGACCATTAAAGAGGCCCAATCGTAAAAGTCACTTGACCTTCGGCTCGGTGTGATATGAGTCCTGTGAAGCAATCGAGAGCGTAACCGAGACGGAACGCAAGAAAAATAACAAAGAGAGGAACCAAAATGTAATAGAAAAAAACAAAAACATCGAAACAAACAGAACAAAGTTGTCCTGAACAGTTGACTAAGTTTTAATCTGATCTATACCTGTTCTTGGCACATTAACGACCCAGAGAGATTTGTATTGCGGCTAAATTTATTCATGTTGCGAACCTCGCCAATAAAACGAAGGCGTTCAGCGGGAGTCGCCAATTTTATATTAGACAAACTTAACTTTTGTTGATAAGGATATATGTTTATTATTATTCATTCATTATCTTACACTTTATTCTCCTAATAGGGTCGCAGGGGGTTCCCCATGCCCATCCAGGGGAGAACGTTTCGGGCGCTGGGCAGATACACCCAGGACAGTACACCAATCCATCACTGGACACACACTCACTCACACACACTCTCTATATGGGGCAATTTGGAGAACTCAATTGACTTGATCCATGTTTTTTGGACTGTGGGAGGAAACCAGAGAACCCGGAGGAAACCCACGCGGACACGGGGAGGACATGGAAACTCCACTCTGATGGGGATTCGAACCTGGAATCCCTAGTGCTGAGAGGAAAGTGCTAAACCACTAAGCCCCATGTTTATTATTAAATAATCAATTTTACAAGTTTTACTTCTAAAGAGAATTAAATAAAGAACACATTCTACATGAACAAAAGTAACGGGACACACCTTTCAATTAGTCATCCTTCAAAAGTGAAAGCTGCAAACGGGGAACCTTAGAATGGGATGTCATGAAGGTTCCTGAAGGTTTAATGTGCAGGTCTCCCAATACTTTTGTCCACATAGTATAGAATACTATGCACCATACTTCATGTTGTTCCCATTTTGGTATGTTTGTTAGTTTGTTGGACGATGTGGTTACAGTAATACTGAATGAAAATGACCTACATTTTACAAATTAGGCCACTGAACAAGAAGCCACATTCAAGAGACACATTCTTTTTAACTTCACCTCATCAGGGTCATATGCGACAGCATGGCCCAGAGATTCTTCCGAAATCAGCTACAATCGAGAGGACTATTAATAGCCCTTCACCGCCACCTTGTGGTAAAACATATCAATAAATGCTCATTTAGACCTATTAGTAATGTTGATTTCTCAGCTGTGCTACTCTTTTCTTATTTTCTTAGGGGTTACTCTGTAGACGGTACGGTCCGCAGCCCTCCTTTAGGTCCCTCGCTTTGTTGGAGTGATTGTCCGGAGTGTAAAATATTTCAACGCATAAAATTCCGCTTTTAAAAATGAAGGCATCAACTACCCAGCGGCTCGATATGTGTTCTGACGAGGTGTAGAATTGCATAACGATGTGAGTCGGACCTGTTTTTCTTCGATCCGGCCTCCTGGAGTGATGTGCTGACAGCTGACATTTACTGGGAGGAAACAGCATGGCATGGCCGCTTCTGCCAGCTTCAGTACAACAAAGGAGGAACAAAACCATCTCATGAAAAACACAAAGCGTTTTGCAGTGCGGCCGCCGCTTTGTCTTTTTATTTTCATTATTTATTTTATGGCCAGTTGCCAGACTCCGGCGAATTTCGTCCTTCCTGTAAAGAAACGCATCAACATTTCAGAGGACCTTTTAAACCAGTCGAGGCCTGACCATTTCCTTTTTTTTCCTTCTCTGTCAGGCCTCCTCACCTCCTCTTTGCTCATCTCGGTAAATTCCTGATGGTTAGCTCGTGCAAACAGCGGAAGAAAAAGGTTACACAGACGGTTTTGCTGGGCAAACATCAAACGGATATTGTTTTTGACGTTTCGTGAAGTCGGCTTAATCCAGCGTGCCGTTCAGGGAATAAGGGGTGCATCAGGGTTCTATCCGTGGCCCGCTTAAATTTTAATGAACGCAGGCCTGAGCCGTGTTGTCACCTCGGCATATTTTATCATTGATCAAACATTAGTAGACAGCTGTTGAAAACTTGTAAGTGTCTCATCAGCCATGGCAAAGGACCTTGGAGGCACTGATGCAAACCTTTTACCCAGATGCCTCTGTCTTTCTTTCTTCCTTTTCTAACATGAGTCCTTTCACGTCAGGCTTTGTTATGTTTTTATCATTTAACCATATGTCTCCTATCCGAAGATGTAGAGAGATACGTTCATGTATAAACCTCTAATTAGAAACCCGTCAGCGTCGGCAGCATCCCCGTAGCGTGGAAGATAATGTCTGTACATTTGTATTTATCATTTATTTTTGTTCCACCTTCATGTGAATCATCATCGTACACAAGTCATCGTGATGAACCATCATTAGTCCGTTTATGTTAACAGGAAGAACATTTTAAAATTGCATCTGTTCGTTTATTTCGGGTGGCGGATTTAATTGTGTTTTAAAATCATCACTGTGCAGCCTCCATTCGAACCTGCACCGTTGATATTTGTCTCTTTTTTCGGGATCTCGCCGACGAAGGCACGTGCCGGTGCGTCCCGCCAGCCGAGGTGTCTCATCGGCGGTGATTGATTACCCAATATTTAATTAAATGTGATCCAATCTCTTATTATGCAGAGTGGAACAAACACACCAAAGTCCAAACTGTCAAGCAGCCATGATTGATGATGCTGCCAATCCGTCTATTGTTTAGCCTAATGTCTCGACGCTTGTAACAACCAGCAAAAGCTCTTTGGCACAATGCAGGCTGTCAGTCCGCACTCGAGCCGGCTTGCTGCGGCCAACGGAAACAGGGCTTTTTTGTTCTTTTTTTTTTTTTCAGTCCCCTCCTCCTTTTTTTATGGGTGTGAAATGTGTAATGGTGGGCAGGCGGGATATTTGTCAGGTTGCTGGCCCTATTAAACCTGGGGGCTTTTCTTCCTTCACCCCGGGGGCAATACTGTTTTCAAACTGTTCAGTATTTTGAAGAGATCGGATGACAGATCGCCCCCGCTAAACCAACGCCGTGTCCTGATACAGCTGTAATGCATTACATTGTGTTCTTAACATCGCCATAATGACATGACATCAGTCGTGTAGGACGTCTTCGGTTTTAATGCTGCACGTAATGTCTCCTAACAAACATGAGACTCATGCGACGACATGCACGCGTTTTAATCACCATGATGTAGAGTTAGCAACCATCTGATGTACTGTACGTGCCATCGAAATATTGTGAGTGGATGGATTCTGTCTCTTGATGCCAAACAATTTCCATGATTTAGAACACGGAATAAGAAGCCAAACCATAAAAACAAGTTTTTTTTCCTATTATTATAAAGATATTAGTGACACACTGTACGTTTATTTGTATGCAAATCTGTGGCGCAGCAATGAGTGCAATGAATCCAAGTGGAGTTGGATAAAAGGTGTCAATCAATTGTGTCCTAACATTATAAAATGTGGCATTACTTTTGCATCACTTACATTTCTTCATTATGTTTTAATCAGATCAGTAAATAAATAGGTACTGTACTTTAGGAGAGGATTTGAAAACAATGGATAGTATATCATCACATAATGGACTTTTATTTTTAGTTTTTATGCAAATTATGTTCTCGTTATGAGGCGCCCTGTGTACAGTGATTTGTAGATGAAAACGAAAACAGGGCTGACATTAGATAATCACACATAGAATAAATAAAAGCCTGATTAGTGTCGTTCTCCTCAGTCGCACAAACAGTAACATGGACCGGTATCTGACCTGCGTCTCATTTACGGCACTTTCATATTGCAAACAGCTCCTGACCTCTGGCTGAATGGAGGTTAGTCAAGCGCACTTGTTCAAATCATGTCGCAAATTGTAACGTTAACATTTCGACATCTGTTGCCACTCGTAGGCCTAAAAACTCTACGCCCCACACGGAAAATAAAGGAAAGGTGACAGACCTCAAACAGTGGCAGGATAGTGTTAATCAAAACTCTCCTGCTTTCTAAAGAATTCATTATTAAATAATTCATCTCGGGGCTGAAGAGGCTCACGCTGCTAAAAAATTTGTCCTTGTCTGAGGCCCAGATTGATATATTTATTATTTATCAGATTAATCACAGTTGGGCTCCAGCTCCAGCACATCCTCAGCGACTCAGTCACCCGGGCGGACGTGTGGGTTCGAGAGGGTGTGTGTTGGGAAACAAGCAGCTGCAAACGGTGATTATAAAGAGCCATCGTCATTCAATGAAAGAGACTAGCTTCGCCCCCAGCGTTATTTATTTTTTTTATTTCTGTCTCCGAGAGAGCTGGAGGGAGAGCCGTCGTCATTGATCTCGCTCAGCTCGGCGAAGGGGTCAGCGAAGGTCCCCGGGTCATCTCTATTTACGCAAAGGTCTCAGAAATGCTCAAAGGACGGCGCGGCGAGTGTCAAAATGCCTTGGTTTCAACCCCTCCAGCAAGAACGCGTCAAAGTACAAAGCCAAATCTCATTTTTAGTTTCCATTTCTCCTCCGAGCCGATGGACTTCCACCTCCCACACTTTAATTCACACGCTGCCCCAAAGCCATTGTCGTCCGTGAGTGACACTCGAAAAGCAATGCTCCTTAAACCAGTCCGTTGAAAAGAATGAGCCCCAGACCAGAAAAAAAATTGAGATATTGAGAGTAAAAAAAGAAAAACGAATTGGGAATAAATATAATTATCTGATATTTAAAAACCTGAGTATGAGAAACGTGTGTATGTTTCTGAAAAATGAGCAAAGAGAAGTGCAGCGAATGTTCAGCCAGTTTCATAAAAGCTAGATATTAAGCTCGTAAAGATTACAGCAAGAAATGAGGAACTAAAACTCAGCAGTGATTTGTTTTGAGGGAAAAAGCTGTTGTGATTTCTCATCACTCACAAGGCTTTCAGTTGACTTCCTCAGTAAATAGTCACTAATTTTCTGTCATTGTGTTTATTCTTCATCTTCTGTCCGCTGCTTTGCTGCGTTTGTCCTGTGAGTGGTGGGTTAGGCTCCAGCCAGCATCCCACCGCCGCGCTGATCAGGACACTGAAAGCTTTTTTACTAAAACAACTGATTAGTTTTTTTTTCTTGACGACGTGACCGTCGCGGCTGTACGGTTTCTTAATTCTTTAACTTTTTGTATGGAAGGAGGGACATCCACTGACTTTAATTAACCTAACAGTATGTTATAACAATGTGAGTGGAAACCTAGGTGAACATATCACACAAGTTCTGATGTTGTCATATGAATTAATTAAATTTATTAATATATATTTTAAAATTGCCAACTGACCAAAAGTGCTGTACAACATATTAAAATTCGGTCAAAGCACTATATATATATATATATATATATATATATATATGAATTATAACTGAAGATTCACAGATTGGAAAAACAGGTTCACTTTTAATATATTCATTCATCCATTATCTCCCGTTTTATCCTATATTAGGGTCTAATATAGTAATAGTATAGTAATATAGTAATTAGGTATAGCAGGGGGGGGGGGGTTTCCCCATGCCCATCCAGGGGAAAACGTTTCAGGGAGAACACGCCAATCTACTTACACACTCACTCACACAGACACACACTCTATATGGGGCAATTTGGAGAACTCAATTGACTTGAACCATGTTTTTGGACTGTGGGAGGAAACCAGAGAACCCGGAGGAAACCCATGCGGACACTGGGAGAACATGGAAACTCCACCCAGATGGGGATTCGAACCAGGAATCCCTAGCGCTGAGAGGAGAACATGCTAAACCACTAAGCCACCCGTAATTTAATTTAATCACTGCTGTTTGGCTCCTTTGTATGTCCAGAAATGTATATTTGGTGTCAGATGGAGAAGGATTTCTATAAAACAAACAGCCAGTTTGTGAAGTTATTGGATTAAAAACTGAGATCATAACTGCTCAGCAGAAGCTGATATTACGATGGTGTGCACCGTCACATCTGCTCAACCACGAGGCAATCAAAATCGACTGCGTGTCGGTGTGAAAAACCCATTTGTGTTCAGAAACAAAAACATTTCCCCTCCCTCTATCCTGTTCGCTTATAACAGGCTTCGGCGTCCGCTTATCGGCAGCCATGCAAAGCCAGACCTCATTGCGTGGGCCATGTCGCTGCGTTAAAGGGAAAATAAACGTGTATCCAAATCAAAAGTGAGTTCTTCCTATTTTTCCTTTTTTTCACAGTCCATGCAGAAACCCATTTTGAAAGGCAGATCCAAAGGGACTAACCCTTTGACATGAAGTCATATTGTGTCGCAGTTTTAGTCCCTAAATTTGTCCATCAATTATTCAGACTCCGCACGGATCCTATAAGTGTAGGAAATTATAAGGGACGCTTATTTTTTTGGGCCTCTCGGGCAGAATGGAGCTCGATACGCCGGGCCGTCCGAAGGGCCCGGAATTATTTATGCATTAGAAAGTGGCGGTGGGGACGGGTTGTGGGCTAGACACATTATTTTAAACCTTTCATAACACGCATCAATATTTCATAAGAAATAAATAAAGGATGTCAGCCTTGTTTGGAGGACAGCTGTAGCTCCGTGCTCCGGCGGCTCCGCGGACTCGGGGGAGGCCGGCAAAAACCCTGCAGTAAAACCCTCCATTTCTTTTTAATCATCCACTTAGTGCATTGTGGGTAGAGGACCTGTCAAGGTGAGCTGAACGGCTTCTCGGATAGAAAACCAGGCTTAACTTTTTGTTTCCGCGCTGCCCTCGGACGCTTCGTCAAATTCGCCGAGGCTCATGGCTGAATCGGGCTGTAAATAAGGCGTGGATGAATGTGAAATAGGAAAATTCTGCTGATGCTCTCAGAATGGAGATGGATTCGCAAGGGCAAAAAAAATGTACAGTAAGAGCAAATGAGAGGTTATGTGTTCTGTAAGAAGCATGAGGGGGGTGTAAGATCAGGAGAGGTTCATTACAGCTCCACGATATTCTCAAATCTGAAAGAACAAAGTATTTACATTTACATTACATTTACATTTTGTCTTTTAGCAGATGCTTTTATCCAAAGCGACTTACAAAGGACAACATTACAGTCAGAAGTTTTGGAGAAAACCAACTATACTGTAAATTCATCAAACCCGACTGTTATTTGATGCTGCGCCCCCCCCCCCTTTTTTTTGTTTATTTTTTATTTAATTTTTTATTTAATTTTATTTATTAATTTATTTTTGAATTCAGTTTTTAATTCAGAACTAGGTTTTATATGTTGAGCAAAAGTTCCATACCTTGAAGTACGGTGGAGGACTTTGGTAGCATCTGTAAAAGACACAATAAATTAAAAACCGTTACTGATCTAAGGATCTGGTTCAGCTGGACTTTGTTCAAAGTTTAATAATGACACAAAAATTATTACATTAAAAAATATTTATAAAAACGGTAATTCTAAATTCAACGTTGGGCGGCATGCTGGCATATGTATTCACTGTGTTCTTACTGTGTTCTCACTGTGTTCACTCTGTGTTCTCACTGTGTTCTCACTGTGTTCTCACTGTGTTCTCACTGTGTTCTCACTGTGTTCTCACTGTGTTCTCACTGTGTTCTCACTGTGTTC
>JAFMOD010000074.1:323492-337486 GCA_019802435.1 Corydoras maculifer
TCACTCTGTGTTCTCACTGTGTTCTCACTGTGTTCTCACTGTGCTGTTCACTGTGTTCTGTAGTGGGATGTTTCTGAGCTCCATGATGACCATTAAATAAAAGTATAGAAGGAGGGTTCATTTTTCATGAGCGATCCTCCATCATTGGAAGCTTAATCCGTCCTGAACCGTAACAGTGTTCTTACCTGTGAGGAGTCAAGCTGTCCCCATGGAGCTGCTCCACCACGCTCCAGCGTTTATGAATAACTTTTTGCTCATGGAAAAAGCAGCAGCGCTTTACAGGGTAAAACCCAGTTTTTTACAGCGCAAACCCAGTACAGGGTGCCAATCTATCACTAGACACGCGCTCTCACATACTACATAGGGGCAATTTAGATAGGGCCAATTGAGAGCAATTTACATTTTACATTCACATTTGGTCAAAGCAGCCAATTTACATTGAATGTGTGTTTTTGGACTGTGGGAGGAAACCAGAGAACATGTGGACAGCTTATTCATTCATCCATTACCTTCCGCTTTATCCTCTATTAGGGTCGCGGGAGGGGTTCCCCATGCCCATCTAGGGAAAGTTTCGGGCGCTGGGCAGATACACCCAGGACAGGCGGGCAATCTATCACTGGGCACACACTAACACACACACACACACACACACACACAATCTATATGGGGCAATTTGGAGAACTCAATTGACTTAATCCATGTTTTTGGACTGTGGGAGGAAACTGGAGAACCCGGAGGAAACCCACGTGGACATGAGGAGAACAATGAAACTCCACCCAGATGGGGATTCGAACGGGGAATCCCTAGTGCTGAGAGGCGAAGGTGCCAACCACTAAGCCACCGTGCCGCCGGTGGACAGCTTAATATCTTGCAATTTGCCATTGCACACTTTTTTTTTAATCCAGTTAATTACAGTAGAACACGAAGTGATGCCAGACTGATTCCTGAACCCTAAAACCCGAGTAAAACCCATGAAGAGCTTTATTAGGTTCGTGTTGTTACATCAGAACAGTGGAATATATGAATAACCTGCACGTTAGCAGAAGTTCCTTTCTCCACCACCCCACTCCTGTTCCCCTGCCGGCTCATCTCCACCAACACTTTTCTCACTCTGCTCTTTAGCCTCGCAGCTCTCGGGGGAACAGCCATCAGGACTGCCCCTCTGAGAGCAGGAGGAGAGCTAATGTTCAAATTGCCATAAAGTGCATCTCATTCCTCTTATTGCTGCAGATGGAGCAACCCGATTCACCTCCTCCCGTTAAAGGCTCGGGGGAATTGCGAGCGAGCGAGCCGCCATGAAGGTGATTGCGCGGCTACAAAGTGATAAGATGCAGACGAGATGATTCGACCCCAGCTCTCTAAACTTTCAGGATTTTTGCACTTTGCCATGTTTAATCGCAAATGGCTGGAGTTGGGATTTTGCACCGAGACCAAATCATTCAGCGGCCACTTTATTAGATCTGTGACGATGTAGAATACACCTCACCATAGACATTAAGCATGTTTACTTACCAAACCTATCTGTGGTTGACCTTGACGGTGGGGCCTAAAAGAACAGGCAGGGTAAAGCAACACTTTTTATCCACCTGGATCAACCCATGCCCTAGGGAGTGGGGGGGGGTTGCTGAACACCTATGTTTGGTGGGTAGTAGCGAATCAAAGCAAGTAAAGCTAACAGAGTGGTTATAGTGAGAATACGTGATTTAAGCATAGTCTTAACAAACTAATGTGAAATGTTAATGATTGTGTGTAATTGCGGTGGTGGGGTGATCAGTGTAGAGATCTCTATAAGATGTTTAGTATACCCTAGGGGCGGAGTTTTCGGTATATAATCGGGTTGCAACCAAGGATGAGGGACACCTTTTGTTTTGGCTGTCTGTGTAGATACCCGCACAGAGCGCATATACAGCGGACATTAAACCTGTAGGACTTTGCGGTCATTGGTATTTCTAACAACTTCTGCTGTAAGAAGTTCTTATATATATATATATATATATATATATATATATATATATATATATATATATATATATTGTACATAGTGGTGTAATTATTGTAAATAAAGGTGAAGGGGAGAAAGAATAAAACTGTTTCTGACGTCTCAGAACCGCTAGCCCTACGCTACCCATAGCGTGACGTAAAACTTTAGCTCTCTTTGATACTTATGCAGCCAGTGAGGTTTGTGTTCTGTTGGTATACCAATTATGTTTACATAAAGTTTACCTTTTCTAGTATTAAGAATTGATCTGTAATACGGTTCTAAATCAAGATGTAAATTGGTGAGGTTAAACCAGCAGAGGGTCATTCTTAAGATTAAGAGTTAATAGTTAATTGTTTGTGTGATTTATGTTACAGTCCTTACGGTTGAGTGTGAGGTTATGCACAAAGTTAAAGTGCAAACTCAAGAATAAACCTAATCAGTATTGGCAAGAATATTTGTGAAATGCATCCACGAGGGAACGGTGTCGGCTTTGTTTTACTGAAAAAGTTTGATTCTGACTCTTGTGTAGTTTATGTTAAGCTATGTTTCATACTTTGCATGTTCTATCAGAGATTGGACTTTGGGGGGAAGGGTGTAAGGGGGAGTGGGTGGGGGTGGGTGTTGGAAGGGTCATTGTCAGAAACAGCAGCGCTCACACATTATTACGCTCCTCATTTGTTTTGCTCTATCAGTGCACCAGGACACAGCCGGGTGGAGAATCCGTTACTGACACCGCAGCCGATAAAAGTTTGCCGTTATGAATAATGTTAACTATATTACTCACTGACGTGCTGCAATTCCAATTTATGCACCAAGACGGGGCAATTTATAACTCTCAATATGCAACCGCGAGGCAAGCGGCCCTGAGAGATAGACCCGAGTGGCTGGATAGCTGCCCTGGAGTATTCTTATCCGGTGCTATTTACATTATAATTACTATCTGCACTGTATCAAAGAAAATTATACAGTCAGCTTTAAAATTATGGGCACCGCTGGAAATTGTCAAAGGAGTTGTTGTTGTTGTTAAGAGGTTTGAGAGAGAAGCCAAAATTCCTTTTCTTTACCATAAGGTAAATAATGCTGGTGAATCGGACAGGAATTTTAAGGAATCCATGTGTTTGACAAGATTTATTGGCATGGATTTTAGAATATTACTGACTATTGGACAGAAACAAAATGCAACCTGAGACAATTTTAATATATCGCAAAACATCAGTACGCTAAGAAGAGAAAAAGAGCTGTGTCTGAAATCACCCACGTTACCATAGGAACTCGTTTTTATTATACTATTATATTTATTATATTTATAATACAGTTGGCTTCTTGTGTCAGCAATCGTGTACTAACCACGCAACCACAGACGCATTATGTCCACCATAATACACACACAGCATTTGAAGTAAGTGGTCACTGTGAAAGTTCTACATTTTTTTAATAATCATAATGTTTTTAAGGTCGAACATCATCATGATGTTTTAAGTTTACTTTTGTGGTTGTATCTTATCAAATCAAATCAAATCAGGTTTATTTGTCACATGCGCAGATATACATAGTACAGCCAGCAGTGAAATTATTTCCTGACATTTCCACATAAGGTTAAATGAATAAAGATAAAAAAGTTACATTTTAAAATAAAATACAAATTTCAAAATAATAATAATATGTATGAAATGTGTATTTACACTGTGCAATTTACATCATTTTTTAGAAATTTAAATTTATACACACGTGTCTTCCGTCATTCAGAGAATTTCTCTTGCTTTATGTTTACCGCATATTCAGACGTACTGGCTTTCGGCTTTCACCCACAGCTTTTGCTTTTCTGTAGTATGCAGGAGATGATTTAGTTTATAACTGCGACCGAGTGGCATTACAGCGATCTACCTCGCCTCACAGAAATAGCTCTGGGTTTGATTCCCAGTCATTATAGACAAGAGCCTTATTGTTGGAATTTGCAAGTTGTCCACATCTCTGCATAGGTTTCCTCCAGGACTTTATAGATTGGATCCCAGTGCAGAAACCTCATATTCGGTAAATCTGTGATGCAGATACGTCTGCCCTGCGATGAGCTGACGATCAGGATGTTTTGTTACCTCGTTTTCTATGTGAACAGTGATTGGTTTCTGCATCACTCAGGAACCAAATCAGCTTAAAGGATTTAAATTGAGAAGATAAACCATTATTGGGCAATAAATAACAATATAAATGAATTATTTTCTAATTGTGGATTAATATATTAAATACATTTTTATAGCACCGGAAAAAAACGACTAATAAAAACAGAGAATTAAAATGAAAACAAAAAATTGAGTGAGCGAGTGGAAGAAAAGCTGCATAAATGGATTAAATGGAGAATTAGCTCCTGTTTCTAAGGCCTCTCACTCCTCCATCTCAAAAGCCCACTGAAGGAGACGAGTTTTGGACGATATGAGTGAGTGCCATAGAAGAAAGGAAGTGAGTGAGAGTGGAGAAGAACGTTCTTTTTGTTCCGAAGCTCATTGAATAGATTTGTTAAAGCAGCACGGTTGATTTATGCTAAACAGACAGGAGCCAGAAACGTTGCCTCAACTCGCACTTCCATGCTCCCTTTCTGGATGCCCAGTAAAAATCCGGGGACCCACTCCCCCCGCGGTCTATCCCCTTCACCACTCAATGCAACACCCCCTACGACTGCCTGGTCTTTTTCTGCCACGCAAAGATAATCAGGTTTATGTAAAGTGTGTGTGTGTGTGTGTGTGTGTGTGTGTGTGTGCTCTTTTGACAGCCAAGCACTAGCTCATTAATTCAGTCGTACCCGGCGCCATTGTTCGGCGAGTGTTTGAAATGCGCGCGGAGCCCGAGAAGGGAGCTCACCCTTCCTTAATCCTGTCAATCACCGCTAGCATTTTTCGGATTGTTGCCATGGCCGGGGTTCAGAGTTCAACAAAACATTGTCGGCCAGCCAACAAAAACGAGAAGAAAGCCTCGTTCAGAGGTGCTTTACATTCACCAAGAGTGAATGTAGACAACCAGGACAAGTTTGGACACTATGGTGGCGCTGGAGGGAGCAAGAGAGGGAGGGAGGGAGGGAACACCAAACACAGGGTATGAAAAAAGAACTTGACCCGGGAGGCTCTGGGAAAAACCGAGAGAATGAGGGGAATAATGTCCTTTATACGCGAGCACAATTCTCAGGGACAGCCGTTTTCCTCAAACTGAAAGAGTGAGGAGGGAAGAAGGAAGGGAAAATAAGGGCTCCGTAATTGAGGCTGAATTAATTGTGAATTTAATGTCACTGTTGATGTTCCGTACATGATTCCTCTGACCTGCTGACGTCTACTGTAGCACCAGAAAGACAACCAAGAATTAAATCAAATACAAGTTCAAAATGGTATTTTGTTCTGGTGACAGGCCTGGAGAACTTTTACTCTGTGAGCACTGTGATAGACACTAGCAACTCCTGTGATCCTAAACAGGACGAGTGGGTTAGTAGACAGATGATGAATTTGTCAGCTTGTATATTTTGGGTGAATGTCATGCAGCAAGCTGAACCTCCAGCTGTCCATCTTCAGGTTTCCAGCAGTAGGTTCTCCTCAATGGTTTGGCTATTCATAACTGCATCTGTCTTTCCTTTAATGCTGATAAATTGCCTCTGTTGAAGAGAATCATCCCTATGACATAACACTGCCACCACCATACTTTATAGTTTGTGTTTTCAGTGGTGCACTTTTCATAGTAAGATTGAGTTGGTTAAAACCAAAAATACCACTTACATTTGGTCATTTATTGGACGCTTTTATCCAAAGTGACTTACAAGGTGAGCACAGGGTTCATCACAACATCCCTGGAGCAATGAGGGTTAAGGGTCTTGCTCAATGACCCAAATTGGTAACTTCAGTGGACCTGGGATTTGAACCCCCAACCTTCAGATTGATAGCCCAACGCCCAAAACACTGAGCTACCTTGCACTTAAGATTCCTAATGTAACACATAATGGTTATAGGATTGTAAAAGATCTAGAACATAGCACAAGTATTAAAAACCCACCATATCTACTGTGAAGCATGGCGAAGGTCCCATGTTTATCCATATTCTTAAGGAAAACATTATTTCCTCTTCTGGATGACTGAAGACAAGCCGGAGGTTCAGCACTCAGGACAGCAACCACCTCAAACACACTGACAGAAACACAGTTACATTTGCATTACATTTACATTTGGCCATTTATTGGACGCTTGTATCCAAAGCAACTTACAAGGTGAGCACAGGGTTAATTACAGCATCCCTGGAGCAATTAGGGTTGAGGGTCTTACTTAAGGACCCACACTGGTAACTTCAGTGGACCTGGGGTTTGAACTCACAACATTCAGATTGATAACCCAACGCCCGAACCACCGAGCTACCGTGCCACTGTGCTTTAAGGAAAGAAGGGTGAATGTTTGGACATGATCGAGTCAGGGCTCTAAATCTTATTATACTTCAGTGGATGAAGTTAAAGACAGCAGTGCATTGTGGGTTCCGAGCAGATTTCTCTGAGCTCCAACAATTTTATAAGAATGAACAATTACGTCTGAGTGTTGGGGATTAAAGCTGGAAATAGAATAGAAAGCCTTTATTGTCATTATACCCCGCATACACAGTATACATCATATAACGAGATTAAGCTCCTTCTTAAAGTGCACATGGCATTATATATAAATAGAAAAAAAAACAATAGAAAAGACAAAAATGTACTGTGCAAATAGACGAGTAATGTGTACAATGATGTGACAATTAGTGCAGGTTCCCGTTTAGTATTGTGATGGCTTTGGGAAGGAAGCTGACCCTGAGTCTGTTTGTTTTGGCCCGTATGGACCTGTAGCGTCTGCCAGAAGGCAGCAGGTTGAAAAGGTGGAAGCCAGGGTGAGTATTGTCCTTAAGGATGTTCTGCTGAGACAGCGGGAGACAAGGGACGGCTAACTCATTCTAGCCCTGCGTATTTACTTTACATTTTAGACCATAAGACCAAAAAGGTATGAAGATTTATACGCAGTAGATAAGAAAAGGTCTAAACGTGATTCACGTACAGCAGGCAGGGCGGCAGTGACAAGACAAACATGGCTGCCATCTAGTTGCCAAAGTGCGAGCTTCTCCCTTTAAGCTCGGGGATGAGTTTCGGTCTCTGTCGAAACAAAAAAAAAAACATTTCCCATAAAAGGTAAACAACGAGTAATAAAATGTAAACTGCATGTCTGAGTGGAGGTAACCCCACCCCTCACTGATCTTTAGGCTTTATGCTAACGGGAGACCGCAGCGATTCTAACACATTCATCTTTACTCTCCCCGTTTTTTACGAGCTAATCTGGACTAAGAATGGAAAACGAAGGAGATTAAGCCATTGAGGGCTCGCTGGCCGCTCACGCACCACTGCATCCATTCAAGCAATTTATCCCCTGTTTGTTTATTAGCTCCTTGCTCCTGGTATTAGCCTTTAGCTTCTTGGTACACACACACTTTTACACAGAGATCCCCTCGAGCCAATCCTCTTTTTTTTATATTCAGACTCCATGGGAGAGCAGACTGAGCTGGTTGAGGATACTCACTCACTATGTAAACATGATCGCTAACCTCGGTCTCTTTTCAAGGCAATTCATCGCAGCTAATCTCCTCTGTTTAGCGCGGCGTATGAGAAATAGCAGCTTGTGTAAAACAGATACTTAAGCCGATATATCTGCTCGTGATTTCCTCAATGCCCTTACACATAACCAGACTTGAGTTATAAAGGACTGAAAGTGAAAGTATGGACATTTAGGTTTTAGTTAGCGTAAATAAAATGGCAGCCGTGCAGATGTTCAGCTGTTTAATCAAAACTGTTTTTTTTTTTTTATTTATTGTTTTTTTTTTTTCTTTTACAAAAATAAGAATAATTATTGCTACCAGATTCTGAATAAAATAAAATCCTATTCATAATAATAAAAATAATACATTTTATTTAAAAGCGCCTTTCAGAACACCCAAGGACGCTAGAAAAAAAGTAGAATGAAATAAATTCATTCATTCATTCATTTATTCATTATCTTCCGCTTTATCCTCTATTAGGGTCGCGGTGGGGTTCCCCATGCCCATCCAGGGGAGAACGTTTCGGGCGCTGGGCAGATAGACCCAGGACAGGACGCCAATCTATCACTGGACACACACTCACTCACTCACACAAACACACTCTATAGGGGGCAATTTTGAGAATTCAATTAGCTTGATCCATGTTTTTGGACTGTGGGAGGAAACCGGAGAACCCGGAGTAAACCCACGCAGACACAGGGAGAACATGGAAACTCCACCCAGATAGGGATTCGAACCGGGAATCCCTAGTGCTGAGAGGCGAACGTGCTAACCACTAAGCCACCGTGCCGCCCATGAAATAAATTACAAAGATAAAATGATATCAATAATAATTAACAGAGCGGCACGGTGGCTTAGTGGTTTAGCATGTTCTCCTCTCAGCGCTAGGGATTCCCGGTTCAAATCCCCATCTGGGTGGAGTTTCCATGTTCTCCCCGTGTCTGCGTGGGTTTCCTCCGGGTTCTCCGGTTTCCTCCCACACTCCAAAAACATAGATCAAGTTAATTGAATTCTCCAAATTGCCCCATATAGAGTGTGTGTGTGTGAGTGAGTGTGTGCCCAGCGATAGATTGGCGCCCTGTCCTGGGTCTATCTGCCCAGCGCCCGAGATGTTCTCCCCTGGATGGGCATGGGGAACCCCACCGCGACCCTGATAGAGGATAAGCGGGAGATAATGAATGAATGAATGAATGAATGAATAATTAACAGTTAAAAGCTCATTTTAAAAGAAGTTTTTAGAGCAGTCTTTAACAGAGAGAGGGAGCTGGTGTTTCATGTATTCATGTAACAACTGTTATAAATAATAGTCTTTAAATACACCATATGAACACAAATTATTGGAAAGCGGAGTCATTACACCTACAAGACAGCTTCCGATCTTCTCATAAAGCTTTCTACAACATTTCTAAGTCTGTCTGTGGAAATATTTGCCGATTCATACAGAGAAGCATCTATGAGGTCAAACACTGATGTTGGATAAGAGGGCCTGGCTCACAATCCCAGTTCTCAGGTCAGTTCTCGAATGTGTTGAATAAGGTTGAGGTCAGGTCTTTGTGTGGTCCAGTCAAACTCACCCAGCACCTTGCTTCGTGCACTGAGAACACAGTCAGTCTGAAATGAAAAAAAGGCCTTCCCCAAACTGTTTACAGAGGTGTACAATTTTTTTTACATTTAATAAACTTGTGGTAATTGAACTGCATCAAACGCCCGGCATGCAGTTTCATCTGTGATGCCAACACCTCTGGCACTGAGGTTTGCACATGATTCAATTAACTGTAAATACACTATAACATAATTATGAACACAATAAACCAAAAGGGTACAAACAACACTAACATTGTGTGTGTGTGTGTGTGTGTGTGTGTGTGTGTGTGTGTGTGTGTGCAATGACATGCCTTTAAGGCTTGGTGTCTCGATTACAGCATAGGCAGGCAGAACACCCGCTCCTTGTGTGAATGATCTCACACACACACTCCCTCTCTCTCTCTCTCTCTCTCTCTCTCTCTCTCTCTCTCTTATGCAAGCGCGCGCACACACACACACACACACACACACACACACACACACACACACATAGGCACTGATGTGTTAACCCCATATAATTACAATGAGCCCCTGTAATGCTATAGGGAGTGTCAGCTGTGACAAAAGCAGCAAGATGGATGGACCCCGTCATTATTATTTAATTAATTCATCAAATTAACATCGCATTAGGATGATAATCATGATAAAAATGATTATAACTATTATTGCATTCGCTTGTGTAATTATTGTTCCATACTTTACCTTCTACTTTAGAAATACAAGACATACTGTACGTAATTAATATGTACTGATGTAACGTTAACAGTAAGCATTTAATTAATTTAGATACAAGTAAACTGGAAATGCTGAATTTATTTATATATACATTTATTAATATATTTATATATGGCGATTAAGGCATCTAGTAACAATCGAGTAAAATATTCAGCCTGGTGCTTTATTTTATTTACCTGGAAGTAAGAATTAAACAAGTGAATTTACCAGTTTAAGTGTGTGTGTGTGTGTGTGTGTGTGTGTGTGTGTGTGTGTGTGTGTGTGTGTGCCCTGATACTTTTGTCTATAGTGTGTTTACAAAGTCGGCATGGTGGTGCAATTTCCCCTCTCAGCAAAACAGGGTTTTGATTTGATTTATGGACAGGATGGACAATGTCCTTTCTATGTGGAATTTGCATGTTCTCCTCATGTCTGTGTAGGTGTCCTTTGGGATTATGGGATTATGTGCCCAGTACACTGGGAATATATGCAAGATTTCTGTGCTCTGTGTTTTCCAGAACTTTTTCTCGGACTACGACGCATTTGTAATGTCAGATATATATATATATAGGACAAAGCAGTGAATTGATGTGTTTGTCATTTTGTGGACGTCACATCCAGACTGGAATACTGTAATATGCGAATTACATTTTACCCCGAAAGAAAGTGCAATAACGCAAAAACCAGCAACAGCAACAGGAGGGGTATTTCTACGACGTAAGCATCGCTTTGCCCTCACAATGGGAGAAAACAATTTCCTAGGATAATAAAATCTACACGAGTCCCGACAGTGCGTCTCAATCTGGCCGCGTCTCGATCCCCGAGGTTTATTATCAGTTCTGCGCATGAATATCAAATTGTGAGCCTCGATGCGCCTGCACGCAAACAAAAGGCCGCTAACCCCCCCCCCTTCCCTGATTTCATGTAAATGTCTCTATATAAGAGGAGACAAGTGTAATCAATCATCGGCGTGACAAGGTAGGAGGGCCAGCGTTATTGGTGCTTAGTAGCTGAGGGATCATAAAACAGGGAAATTGAAAGTGATGCTTAATTGACACTGCCATTTCCAGTGCACGAGGGAGGGAGGGATCGTACCGCCGCCTCCCACGCTGAGAGGAGAAACGAGAGAATGAGGAGTCCAAATAAATTTCCTCTCAAACTGTGCTCCGAGTGAGGTGTCAATCTCGCCGCTGACAGGAAGAGGAAGCGAGGGAAGTTGTGACAAACTTTTTTTAAATGTCAGCGCTCAGACTAATGGCTGACGCTCCTGCTGCCGCAGAAAAGTCGACGACGCCTTGTTTTGTTCCCGAATTCATTATTTAAATGTAAGTCAAACCCAGATGAAGAGCACGAACCTGGCCTGAACCGCTGACACTTTTTTATGCCATCAGCGGGTACAACTCCAAATCACTCCACCAACTCTTACAGTCCAACCTACAGAGAGACCGGATATGGTTTCTGGTATTAAAGGAACAGAGTTCAGAGTCCAACATCAGACACTTTTAGTCTAAATGGTTTTGGGAACTCAGAGAGAGGAGCTTTCCACTCAGAAGGTTTTCGGGAAACTACTGTACATTTTTTCAAGGGCTTTATCTATTTGTCTATAGAGTCAAATCAAGGTTGTTGCTTACACTGTTGATGCTGCCCGGCCGCTCAAGGAGGACGAGTCCCCCACGGAGCCTCGGTCCTCCCAAGGTTTCTTCCTAAAATAACAACAGAACAGGGAGTTTTTTTCTTGCCACTGTCGCTTCGGCTTGCTCTTTGGGGGTTTAAAGGCTTTTCATTCAATAAAACTGCTTTGTGACGATGTACTGTTGTAAAAAGCGCGACTATATATATAAATAACTTGAACTTATTTGTGTGAGTAATAGGGATAGACGATTTTTAAAATTTTGACGGTACAAGTATTGCCTAAGAAATAATCGCGATTATAAAATTATTATGATTATTATTCAGCAGTTAACTTTACTGAAGAGGTGGCAGAAATCATAGAAATTTTTTTTTTATTGTTTATTAACAATTCTTATGTTTGTTATTTATTCAATGTGAACACAAAATACCATTTTGCTCTCAAGAAAAGGCAACGCGGGGCTTTTCCTGAAAATTAACACAAATTATTCTTTATGAGACGAAATCTTTTGTAAAAAAAAATTGAAGTAAAAAAGCCTTTGAAAATACATACTGAAATATATATTTTAAATAAAGAGCTCTTAAGTTTAGTTAATTGTAACATTTTTAATCACGATTCATTTGCAAAACGATTCATTTTCTTATCTCTACTCAAAATCTTTTTAAACTCCCACCTTTTTGATAATAACCACTGAGGTTGTGAAGCCATTCTGTAGTCTTCATTATGTTTATATTTAATACTTTGGGTCTTACTTTTATTTTGTTTAAACCACCTTGTACTCACATTCTGTAGTACAAACTTCTGTTTTAAATCTGATTATTTTACTTTGTGTAAAATCTTTTCCCGTATGTCAATGAATCCTCTGAATCATGAGCTGGTTTAATAATTGTACTTGCTAATATATTAGTCTCTAATTTAAAATAACCCATACACAGGCTTTTAAAGGCTTTCTATGCATTTTGACTGACGAGAGCAACGAAAGCTTGGCCCCGGACTAGCTTGACCATTTAAAAGCGCATTAATCACTGCCCAGTTTATAAATCAAGCAGGCGAGTGATTATGAGGTCGCAGCGACGCAGAAGTACTTAACCAGTCGCCCGATCCATCCTTTCTCCTCTGGCCAAACGATTCATCATCGTTCTCCCTCTGTGTCACAATGGATCTGACAGAGGGGGGTGGGGGGGGCAGAGTGTTAACAAACGTATAGTGGAAAAATAGAAAAGAAAAAAAAAACGACAGAGAGGCAACAACGGCCTCTTCAATCTCCCAACCACTTCCACTTATGCCCCAAAGAACCCACAAAGAATCTTTTATTCAAAAAAGGTGCCACGTCTGAAGTTATTTGTAGCTAAACAAAGACAAATGGCTTTCGAATGGCTTTAGTGGTCAGTATTTAGCTTGGATTTACTCAAGTACTGTAGAAGTGTTAGTGATGATGGTGGTGGGCAGAGCAAAAGAATTCAAATGGGGTTTTTTTTGTTTTTGTTTTTGTTTTTTTTTGTTTCTTTTTGGATTTGATAAGAGTAACTACCAGAGTCTCTCTTGTTTTTTTTATTTTTTGTAAAATTTCCTTTACTGTCGTTAAAGTTCCTTTAATTATGTTTTCATTTTGTAGGAACCATTAGAGCTCTTGAAGGTTTCCTGACCCCTACAAGGGGGGTTTGGGGGGTTAGTGCCCTCTGCACGAAATGATGTAAGTCTACTGTGACTGATTTATGGAACTGATGACAGTGTTTGTTGTTTACTGTTGAAGGCTTGTGGTTGAGTAACCAGCCTTGTGTCCGTGGTTCGATGCCCGGTCCCACCAAGTACTATGGCTGAAGTGCCGGTGAGCAACACACCTAACTCTTATTGCCTCCCGATGCTGTGTACAGGGCTGCCCTCCACTCAGGGCGCGCGCGCGCGTGTGTGTGTGTGTGTGTGTGTGTGTGTGTGTTTCACTGCCTGGATGGTTTAAATGAATGTCTAGGTTTCTTGGAAGTTTTAGTTTGTGATGTGATTCTGAGCAAAATATTCATTTCCCCATGCGATGATAGATATAGTTATATAGTTTTATATATATATATATATATATATATATATATATATATATATATATAGGGTGCCACAGTGTCTTAGTGGTTTAGCACATTTGTCTCTCAGCGCTAGGGATTCATGGTTGGAATCCCTATTAGGGTGGAGTTTGCATGTTCTCCCCGTGTCCGTGTGGGTTTCCTCCGGGTTCTCCGGTTTCCACCCACAGTCCAAAAACATGGATCAAGTCAATTGAGTTCTCCAAATTGCCCCATATAGAGTGTGTGTGTGTGAGTGTGTGCCCAGCGATAGATTGGCGCCCTGTCCTGGGTCTATCTGCCCAGCGCCCGAAACGTTCTCCCCTGGATGGACATGGGGAACCCCACCGCGACCCTAATAGAGGATAAAGCAGAAGATGAATGAATGAATGAATGAATATATATATATATATATATATATATATATATATATATATATATATATATATATATATAT
>JAFMOD010000074.1:347162-394234 GCA_019802435.1 Corydoras maculifer
TGTGTGTGTGTGTGTGTGTGTGTGTGTGTGTGTGTGTGTGTGTGTGTGTGTGTGTGAGTGTGTGGAGAGAAAAGCCTATAGGATCCCATTGCTATTTAATTATTGATTAAGTGGTGAGATGGCTGGAGAGACAGATGCCAGCGTTTCCCTCCATGCTTGGTTAAACCTGCAGGCTCTCATTCCTCCTCTCACTCCCTTCTGTCACTCCCTACACTTGCTTTTTTTCCCTTTGAACCTACAGACTTACGCTGCACTAAAGGACATGTTTTAGTCTCATAGTAATACATCCTGCTGCTTCAGTGCTTCAGTCACTCTCTCGCTCTCATTCTCTCTCTTTCTCTCTCTCTCTCCTTTCAATACTCTCTTTCTCCTTCTCTCTTTTGGTCTATTTATAAAAATATTTAATTTCCTGAATTAGAGCATCATGTTCCTGTGGTTTAATCATGTCCAGATCATATGGCTTTGAACAGAATTTTTGCTTAATGGGATTCTAAATGTTACACTTTGTATTTTATAATAATGAAAAACTATTAGATTTTTAAAAATGTATTTAGTCTTAAAGCTCCTCATTGTAATACATGAGAGATGGAGAGGGGTTACTGTCTGTCCCAGAAACACATTTGACATTTTAAGTGACTCACTCACTAATTGACCCTTAATATAAAAATAATCACAAGGAGCCAATGTGTGTGTCTATGTGTGTGTGTGTGTGTGTGTGTGTGTGTATGTATATATATATATATATATATATATATATATATATATATATATATATATATTAACTTTACACTCTAAAGATATAGTAAAATACTATTAGTGTAATAAAACATAACTCATGGGTATAAACATATTTATATAATTTAATTCGTCAATTGTATGCAGTTCACGTGATGTCCAGCAGGTGGAGACTGACTCAGACATTTAAAAGCCACAGAACGGGTTTGAATCGCAATCTTTTTTTTTATTATTTACAACTCAAACGAAATAAAATAAATCAAACCACATACACTATATTATATTTACTATATATATATTTTTTAATCATCCTAATTATATTTTAATGTGAATTTACATAATAATAATATATTCTTTTTTATGACTTATGCTTTCTGTAAACTGTAAATTGAAGACACAGGAAAAGAAAGTAAGGGACGAAGAATGAAGGACAGACAGAATACAGCTGGACAGGCAGACTGAAAGAAAAACAAAAATTAAAGATTAAATTTAAATGAGGATGGAAGTAAATTAGTAAACGGAGGCTTTTCAGACTGTGTTCTTTATTTAATATAAATTTATGTCATTTGTATTTTTTTGTAATCTTATCATATAAAATTTATATTACAAAAGTCCTGAAAAGAGACAGAATAAAGTGCTTTGAATAGTAGTAAAAACGGTGTGTGTGTGTGTGTGTGTGTGTGTGTGTGTGTATACATTATCTAACTTTATTTCTTATTCGAATATAATATATTTATTTTTGTATATATTACATTATTTCTTTTTTTTTAATGAATTAAATAATAATTTAATTCTTTTTCCAGACGTTTAGTTTTAGGTGATTAGAACATTATTTGCTTTGTTCACTTCACTGACATGTGTATGATGTTTTAGTGAAACGACGCGAACATGCCAAAGCCCAGTGGCTGTGTGATTGTCATGGTGGGAGTCGAGGTGTGACCTTTACTTCTCCATCATTAACCCTCTGCCTCTCCATCAGGTCAAAGTCACCTCCTTCGCCTTTCTGTACGGGTCCATAACTTTCAAAAAAATATACAGCAGACGATGAGATCGAGGACCACTGATAAGAAAGGTGATTATTAAAAATGAATATTGAAATGTAATAAAGAAAAGAGGTAAAATGGGGGCAACTTTGGGAGAAATAAGTAATAGAAAAGAGAGAGAAAATAAAGATGATAAAAGAGGGATGAAAATAAAGAGGAGGAGAAAAGGAGGAGGGACTGAAGGAGTGAAGGAAACACACTGGAATGGGATAAACAGAGAACACGGTTTAAAAGAGCATGATGAGATTATATATATATATATATATATATATATATATATATATATATATATATATATATATATATATATAATGAGGAGCATGAAGTATTTGATGTATGTATGGGACACTGACTTTGAAGCTTTTGTTGCATCACATTCTAAGTTGGTTTCTTTTGAAGGGCTTTTCTCTAAAATAGCATCTGTGATATTTGTGATATCAGACATTAATGCCGGATAAAGGACCCAGCTCACAATCTCTGTTCTAGTTTGTGTGATGTTTGTTGTGGTTGAGGTTCAGGGTTCTGTGTGGGTCAGTCACACCAAACTCAGAAGAAGCCCTCCCCCAAACTGTTACCACAAAGATGGAGGGATACATGATTATATATCTGTGATAGAGCAACACATTGCACATCATACTGGGAACAGTTGGGCCTCGTTCCAATAAAAACGTCCCGAGTCCACTATGCCCTTAGCTCACAGAACCACTTCTCTTTCTTTTAACCTCTGACCAGCTGCGTGTTTCTGATTTGATGGGCTGTCATGAGGCGGCGCGTTTTACTCAGCCGCGCCTACGAAACTGCGGAAACCAAAACATAGTGGACTCAATTATTCGTTCTTCCTTTCTGCTGTTGCTTTAAGCCAGTACTTCATGTTTTATCAGGTTAATCGATCAAAATGGGAATTATTATAGTTTATGTACAAATATAGAAACCTGTTGCAACACAATAGTTAATAGATTTTAGGGAAAAAAAGAAAAGGAAAGGAAACATGTCACACCTTGCTCACTGGTGAAGGTCGTGTGGTCCAAAAAGTTTACCAAAGAAGTAACGGCAAACAACAAATTCACAAAAAAATACCTCGCTCAGCAGTTATGAAATTAGCATTTATATAAGCAACCACTGTTTTATACACATTTTAAACAAATACCATTTTTCTTAAAGACGAAGACAAAATCAAGTAAGATTTTTTTTTTTTAAAAAAACAATCCAAATGTCAAAATTTTGACTACTTGAAACATATCGAGCTAAAAACATACATGGTGAACAAACTGAATATGAAATAAAATAAAAATAATATTTCAATATCTTCATTTCTCCCAAACGAAGAGCCCAACCTGACTCCACTGAGCAGGTCTGAATTTGCTCAGGCATTATTCAAGAATACCAAAAAAACCCAGCTGGACCTTTTCTTAGACTAGGAGGAAGCATTGAGTCCCAGGTAAGTCTTACTTTATAACCAGGAGTCTATTTTAACAGAAAAGAGGAGAACATGTATATTTACAGGCTGCATTAGGATGTGTGTAGGATGTGGTTTGGGACTCTGCTAAACATGGGGACATATTAAAAATTTAAATGTTCATTAAAGCAAAAAAATGTTTGTTTACTTTCTCAAGTTTAATGAAGAATATAATGTGTTATAAATTCATTTATAATGTTCTCCACATCATGTGTTTACAATTAGAAATACTAAAATTGGCTGTAGGTGTAAATGTGAGTGTGAATGGGTCTGTCTGTCTGTCTGTCTGTCTGTCTGTCTGTCTGCCCTGGAATAGACTGGCAACCTGTTCAGGGAGCTGCCAAATAATAATAACGTTCTTTATTCAGGATGAATTGTAATACACAGTAAACATGCTGCTCTGCGTTATTAACACATTATTATTATTTTATTATTTATTTTAAATCTATTTATTATTTATAATGATCCTATATTAATGAAGTTAAGGGGACGGTCTGACTCTGAACTGCAGGTTTTATTAAAACTCACAGAAGCAGAGGATTTATTATATGAGTTATTGAGATTGCTCATAATAAAAGGAGCTCAGTGTTCAGTAGAAAGTGTCATCGTGTTGGTTTTAGCAGGTCGGTTTGGGATCATTGATGCGAGGGGGAAAGGTTTCACATTTACATGTAAATTTCTAAGAACCTCTCCAGCGCCTCAGAGCAGATAAACGGGGTTAAAGCGGCCGGAGCAGCGACTTTCCCCCAGAGTGATCCGGCAATGTAGAGGACGCAATGAAATGGAAAGGGAGAGGAAGAGTGGACAGCCTAAAAGAGACTTGGGGTGTTAAGTGGTTTTAATATTCAGTCTGAAGCATGATACCATTTTACTTTAAAAAAAAAAAAAAAAAAAAAACAATAATAAACTGACTGAGATCAATCAGACCTGATATGAGATCAGAAAACTGGATTTCTGAAAGCTGAGCGTATCAGCTGTTGTCAACTATATTATTTAGTGACTTATCGAACCATCTAGTGACTTTAGATCAACAAGTGAAAAATCTACAGACTTTTTCTGATGATGTTGGAGACTTTTGGAGACACACATGATCTTCAGTTTGTGTGATTTTCAGTTTTTTGGCAGGTAGAACCTGTTTAAACCTGTTTTTGTTTTTTTAGTAGGTAGAACCTGTTCAGTTTTATCCTTCTGTTCTACCACATGTGCTATCTGCTCTCTTTGTTATTCATTCATCCGCTTTGTCTTGTATTAGGGTCGTGGGGCGGGGGGTTCCCCATGCCCATCCAGGGGAGAACATTTCGGACGCTGGGCAGATACACCCAGGACAGGACACTAAACTATCACTGGGCACACACTCACACAGACACGCACACAGACACACTCCATATGGGGCAATTTGGAGAACTTAATTGACTTGATCCATGTTTTTGGACTGTGGGAGGAAACCGGAGAACCCGGAGGAAACCCACGCGGACATGGGGAGAACATGGAAACTCCACCCAGATGGGGATTCGAACCAGAAATCCCTAGTGCTGAGAGGCCAAAGTGCTAAACCACTAAGCCACCGTGCTGCTCGCTCTCTTTTTTAGTAAGTTCTTAAAGTTCTTTCTATTTTTTTTAGAGCTCGTTTCCTAAATCACAGCAGATTCCACATTTCAGCTCTGTTCATTGATGAAGGCAATTCGCAGCGTTACACAGAGAAGCTAGAGAAGTTGTTAGAAAATGTTAGAAAGGAACATTCAGCTGACTTTATAGTCACGCCCGCTCACCTGCACTGCTCACCTGCACTGCTCACCTGCACAATGGAGAAGAAACGTATTTCGATTTCTTAAATGAAAAGCGTCGGGTCACTTAGAGGCCGACTGTCTTGTCCGATAGTTTGGTTGATGAATAAAAGGTCTTTAGAGAAGTGCAGCATTGTAGCATCAATTTGAACATTTGTCGGAGATGTGAGTTGAAACCAGACCTTACCGTGTTAACTTGTGGTACTCCGTACCTGTTTAACTGGTCAGGTTTAGTAATGGGCCTAACATGTTAACTTGGTACAACTTACCAGGGTAAGAACCTATGTGTTGAAATTTGGGACTGGAAATGGTTCATTAATCTGGAGAATTCCTTTCGATGGAGGTCTCTAATGCTTTAGTAATAATCACGATGTTGCAATAATCAGAAAACATGACTGTATTTGCCAAGGACCTTTCTTTGTGGATTTTGCATGTTCTCCACTGTGTGGCTTTCCTCTGAAATTTCCTGTTCTCCTGCTGTCTAAAAACATACTAGAAAGATATGAAGGAATTATTCAGAGGGTTCAGTCTTTAAAGAACTTTTTTCTTTAATTTTTTAAAAAAGTTTTAAGTTAAGTGTTGTGCATGTACATTTATTTTACCCTCCACCTCCACTTCACCTCCCCACCCGCCGTGTTGCTGTGAACGTCGATCTAATTGGTGACAGGCGCTGATTTGCATCACATGCAGGCAAAGACGAAATTAAATTGAGGGACTCTCCTTCATCCTGAAGCACAATGGCAAACAATCACTCAGGACTGAGGCGATCCTCCAGAGGACTGCTGAACTTTTCATTCAACCCTGTTGTTTAAATTAAAAATGCATAAAAAAAATGTAAACTATGAAACGATCACATCATCGACATCATAATGACACGTCACCATGTCGTCCTACTTTTTATCTGATCGACTGATCACCCAAAATAAGCTGCTGTTGGTGCAACTGTAAATCTCAGGACCTCTGTCAGGGTTTTCTGAATTTGCAACTGTTTAAAAAAAAAATAAAAAAAATAAAAACTTCAATAAGTAAGAGAAAAAATGTTTTAAAAATTAGATTTGTCAACCTTTAATCAATCAACCTTTAATTAAGCCCTTATTATTATTATTATTATTATTATTATTATTATTATTATTATTTTTATTATTATTATTATTGTGCATCTTTTATAAGCTGTATCATCACATGACACAGGAAAAAAAATCCATGGGTGGCAGGAGTGGGACGCATCAGCCCACATTTGTGGTTTAATGTATGTTAACAACAGTGTGTTAATAAAGCCAGTTTCTGTTGGGGAGAAATCTGGTCTCCAATCCTAATTCCTTCACCCCCTACAATAGACAATTAACAGCTCAACAGGGACAGATTAACAGCACATAGACCGAACGAGTGGAAAAATAAAGACAGTGGCAGGAAACATGTGCCTGTTACAAAAAAATCCTCAAATATATTACTTAAAATAAAAAAAAGTTCCTTGTGATTACCCTTTAAAAACTTACCCTTTAAAAGAAGATTTAAAGCTATAACCTTCATACAAAGACATTAACGCCGCAAAAAATAAATAACTCTAACCATGAAAATCATATCACCTAAACGAAAATATATAACCCTCAACCCTAAAACTAATTTATAATCCTAAACCTTTTTTTCCTAATTACAGGATTTACAGACTGGTCACTTTCATTTATTACAGAAATATTGCCATTTATTAATCAAGCATTGATGTATAAAGATTTCTAGATGTTGATATCAGAACTTTCTGAACCCAGCATTTTTTTTTTTTTTTTTGTTCTTCGTGCTGTTGGAATGTTCATCTGCATCCGTCTCGGTCCTCGCAGATGAAACAGCACTTAGGCTGTCGCGCTCCATAAGTGCTTTGATGTGATAAATTGAATGTTATTCATATGTGAGTGCACATTGTTTTTTTCGGCCGGTGCCATGGGACACTCTTGCTTTTCATCGAGAGCCGGCAAGGGGAAAATCTCAACAGGCCGCGATACAATTACTGCGCCTTCCCCTCTCCATCTCCACCTCGCCGGGGAATTCAGGCCCAGGTTTGGGCAGTCAGGCAAAAAATGCAGGCCTCTTCTCACACACTGTCACGTCAGGGGACTTTGATTTTGGATTTTTGCAAACACACACTGGATACCTTCATGGAACAAGCGAAAAAATAAGATGAATGACTATGTTTACTCTTTCATATGATATAGTGGAATTAAGTGTGACCTTAGGCTGTACAGTGATGCTGATGTTGCTACAGTTAGAATACCTTATTAAAATAATACAGTACACTTACAAACTTTTTTTCTCCTTTCTCAGTGGACTAATGCGCAAACCAGCATCAACATATTACCTCCACCATGCTTTACAGTTGACAAAAGCCCATCTCCTTATTCTTAACATGCCTAAAATATTTTACAACTCTCATGTCTTTTTTTCTGACTGATTTTTTTATTTTATTTTACGAGCTACAGTTTTTTTTTTTAACTCTAACTGCATTTTATATGTAATCGTGACGTTGTGATATGACACAAAGTCTTTTAAATATATTCTTCTCAGTAGTAAAGCATGAGTGAGGCATGTGGGGGTGGAGGGAGAGCTGCAGGCTCAGAAAAAGTAGCGCTTTTTTTCCGTCCCCCTGTGGTTTTAGAGCATTTGTGTGGAAAGCCACTCTGATGCTTTTGGAAAAAGAGAAGAAGCAAAAGTGTAAAACCCCAAGGATCTGAGTAACCCTCATCACTTCTGCAGATCTCCACTCTGTCGTTACGTTCATAAGAAAAGATCACCGTTCGTTTGAGTCTAGAACATAAAGACACCCAACAAACAGCACCATTAATTCATTGATGACATTTTTTTTAAAGGCTGTAGATTTTTAAATTATAAATGCTGTATTGATCTTATAAAGTTAAAATATGAAACCTTTTACTTTATTTCCAACTGGGAACTGGAAAGTGGAACCCCTCTGTAAACTCTGATTCCTTTTACTTTCTGACCCCAATTTTCATGGAATTTTCCTGCCATTCGATTTAGAAAGGAAATAAACCTGACTGTTTTCATTGAATGATCTCGCACAAGGTCATTACAGTCTCAACCTCATCTCCACATCATCCACTCCACAAAGCAGGTATTATTTAGGTGGTTGATGCACTGATACATGTGGATCAGACTCAGCAGTGCTGTTTCTGTTTTTAAACGCTGTATCCATTAGCTGTTCACTTTATTGCACACCTCCATCTTATTGCTCCACTCTGTAGATGTAGAACAAATGACTGTAGATCATCTGTTGTAAAATACTTCATCAGTGACTACAGGATGATGGTGGCTGGACACTGCTGTGTACCAGCACAACACTAATACACCTGCACCACCACGGCAGTGTCACTGCAGTACTGAACATCATTCACCACGGTAACCTGCTCCGTACATGGTCCTGATTATCAGATTAAAGAGGACTAGAAGATCATGTAGAGAAACAGACGGACTACAGAATGCAAGTGTAGAGCTGCAAACGCCATCTATATGGCAGGTGGAGGTGATATTAAAAGCTAATGTCTCAAATTAAATAAAAACAAAAATAACTTCTCATTATGAATTATTTATTAATATTCTTAACCATTAAGTTAAAAATATATTTATCTATCGTTCATGATACGTGTGTGTGTGTGTATGTGTGTGTGTGTGGGCGGGTGGGTTTGTGTGTGTGTTGAAAGGTTCCATTAGGACTAGCTGCTCAACTCGAAAAGCATTAACCTTGAAAAGAGGGACCCGCTCGTCTCCACGCTCCATTAGACACAACCGTCAGAAGTTTTCTCCCTCAAGTAACAGAAAACGAACACGACTCGTATTTATCTCTACAAGAGACTTAAGAGTTAAGCTGCTCCATAAAACAATAAAAAAATAGGCCTTAAATGATGAATCAGTCCTGAAAGCCCCGTGAGTTAATATTTATTTCCATATATATATATATATATATATATAGACGAAAGCCGGAGGCAAAAGTAAAACTCTGCATCATTTTTTGCTTTGTCATATATGTATATATAAAGGACTTTTCAGGAATCCTATAAGACTAGAGCAGACCTGAGTTGTGAGCCTTTAAAAGGCCCTGGTTATGAACCCATATGTGATGTTTTGTCCAGAAACATAGATACAGCTGAAAGAAACTGCTGAACAGTTTGTTAATCTTGAGCATCATGATGTTTTAAACCATTTTTAATCTAAAGTGGTGAGGAAAACAACACTTATATTAAGCTTCGTTACTTTTCTGGGTTTTTGAAGCTTTCTTATTGTTCTAAGGATCTTGAATGCTAAGGAAATTTGGCCTCTGTGTCATTTAATCTACAGTCATAGTTTGAAAAAGACAATAAATAAACCATCTTCAGTTCCATGCTTATCAGGAACTAAAATAAATATATATAATAGGTAGGATTTAGCCGGCACGGTGGCTTAGTGGTTAGCACGTTCGCCTCTCAGCACTAGGGATTCCTGCGATTCGAATCCCAATCTGCGTGGAGTTTCCATGTTCTCCCTGTTTCCGTGTGGGTTTCCTCCGGATTCTCTGGTTTACTCCCACAGTCCAAAAAAACATGGATCAAGTCAATTAAGTTCTCCAAATTGCCCCATATAGAGTGTGTTTGTGTGAGTGAGTGTGTGCCCAGTGATAGATTGGCGTCCTGTCCTGGGTGTATCTGCCCAGCACCCAAAACGTTCTCCCCTGGATGGGCATGGGGGGATTTATGTAGGATTAATTTGCAGAAGCACCGATCAGAGTTCATTGTATCAGCGCCACCCACACTTACACCCCACCACGAAACATCAGCATCGATGCAGTACTGAGAATTATCAGCCACCCAAATAATACCTGCTCTGTCCATGGTCCTGATCATCAGAGGACAGAGTAAAGGGGACTAACCGAGTATGTAGAGGAACAGATGGAGTACAGAATGGAACTGTAGCATGACAAACTTCATCCATATGGTATTTGGAGGTGATTCCTTTAACAGTGAGGTGTAGCTGATGAAGTGACTTGCGAGTTTATACATCATATAGATATTACAAATAGCAATAAACTAAAATAAATGTTGTCAGTCACATAGATGATCATTGTTAAAAACGGAATGCACTGTGACGTCCTGCAGTGAAGTAAATAAAAGAGAATGGTCCTGCATTGCAGAAGCCCGCAACTATATGCACATTTTAAAAGCGGAGGGATTACAGGAGGGCGACAGGGCGGAAAGGGCCTGAGCGCTGGAATTATAAATATTATCCGGCGAGGTTCGGCTGAAGGAGGCACGAGTCAATGATGGGCGCTCTTTATTGTGGCGAGACGTGGCGGAATAATGCATGCTAATATAAACATCAGCACTCCTCTGCCATCTATTCAGATGCGCTCGTTCAGGTGGAAAATAAAAGAGCGCGCCGAAAGGAGAGGAACATCTTTTCCTCCCCAATCCACACGACGGTGTAATCTCAAGTCAGTTCAAGCGAGAGAAATGACATGACACTTTGATTAACGGATATTATAGAAGAGTTAATGTCGGAAAATTGACGGCTTTACACGACGATAAAATCCCACAGTTGTTGTTGTTGGAGGTGCGAAGGTTTATATTCACCGGGTGGCCAAAAGTTTGTAGACTTCTGTCCTAATCGTTAAAGTTAAACTCGTTTCATGGAGCGTCGCAGCATTAGGGAACTAGGACAGGGTTACACATTCATTCTTTATTTTATTAGGTGTTTATTGGCATGTTCTCCTGCATCCTTATGTTCTCGAGCTGTATGGTACTTTGATACTGTTGTCCTGGCTCGTTGGACACCTACAGATATTGGTTCCCCTTTTTGTAGCCATAATTAAATTGCTTTCTACAGGATTTTGGAGTGAATCTGTGGGAATTTGTCCAGGGACGCTTTAGTATGTTCAGACACATGCTGGACGAGAAAGTCAACTTACTGTCTCTTTTATAGTTTATCCCAAAAGCACCAGGGCTCTGTGTTTACCAGTAAGGTTCTTTCACACCAAATGCACTCTTAATGGACCCAGCTTTGTCATGCTGAAACGGCAAAAGGCCTTCCCCAAACTTCCCCAGCATCTAATTGTCCAAAATGCATGGCGATGCGCTTGAATCAATACACTTTTTCATAAATAATATGAATTATGTAACTGGAATTCAGTATTCACTCTTTCTTTACAATGGCCTTTCTGTTTTCAAAGCTTTTTTTTCCTTGAGCACATGCACAGTGCAGGCATATTGTACCTGTGCACCATACAATTTTATTTTCCATCCAGCTGCAGTGCTGAACATCCTTCCCCGCTTGGCAAAATGCTCAGAGTTCGAGTCTTGAAGAAACCAGACGGGCAGTTTGTATGTTCTTCTCATGTCTCTGTTGGTTTCCTGCTGGTTTCTTTCCACAATTCAAAAACATGCTGGTTGATAAATCTTGCCCTCAATGTAAATGTGTTTTTATTTGCCCCGGCCCTGCCATGGATGGATTGGTTTCAACAGCCCACTTTATGAATTAATATTTTTGTGAGTATTAGACTAATAGTGTAATGTACGTCTCATCATTGACATGCATTGCCTTCACCACACTTGTTCATTGGGAAACTTTATTGGTTGTGTGTGGTCTTTGTTTTGCTCCATTTTGCCCCCATAGAACACTGAAAAGTCATTATTCCACCCTCTTACAATATTCACCCATACCTTTATTCCGCATGTGGTCCAGCGAGTACAGGAAAGGGCTTGATTATCTCTGAAATGAAGGCACTTAACAATTACTTATTCATAATGCTGCCTCAGAAACACAAATGCTCCACACGGTCTCATTCTGCATCCTACTTTACCCACAATCCCTGGCACACAGGCCACATCCTAATGCCAGAGCTGTGTTAATATTGGAGAGGATGGGCCGGACGGGAGCAGCGTGCGGAAACTCAATCACAAGTCCCTTCAATCACTGCGTGGGCAAACAGCAGCATTTGAATATTTTTCTACCTAAATGATACAATTTTAATAGAGATTTAACATTAGATGCTTTTTAGGCCCCCGCACGTGGTCATCATGGAGAAAAACAGGCAGGTAGAGCAGGAATGATTGTGGCAGTTCTGAGCACAACACGTTTTTTCCACCAACATTATCCTACCTGCACATTAGAGATGAATCCGTCCGGGGTCTTTACTTTCCCTCTGTATTGTTCGAGGTAAACAAGTGTATATCGCCGAACAGAAATAGCTTTGGTTTCTGAATTCTTTATCTGATCTGCTGCTGAATTTTAAAGACTTTATACTCCAAAAGTCCTCGACATTTCATTAACTAAGTTTGGGAACGGATTACTTTAGAATTGTATGAAATATTATGTGTTTAATGAACTGTATTTTATTAAATGGTCATCATTGTCATTATAATAGCTGGCTGGTTTTGTTCATAGCTGCTGACTTGTGTTGTTCTCATTTATAAGTCGCTTTGTATAAAAGTGTCTGCTAAACGAATAAATGTAAATGTATAGTACAGATTCTTACTGCAGTTTGCACTACCTCACTTTAAACAACACGTTTTTAACACATTGTGCATTAAAAAAATAATAATAATGTTTTATTTTCACGTGTTAAGGCTCTAGAAGGTTTATTAAAGTCAAACAAGAAGTTCGTTAGATTTATTATAGGTATTAAATGGTAGACATTGTGATGATGCTCCTCCCCACCAACAGGAGGCAGACGAAGGCTAATCTGTCTTATGTCTAGACCTCCACAGTGTCAAGTTTGCAAACTGCCATCTTGTATGGAACATTGTTTTTTTTAGACCACTATGGGAATTGTTAGTCATGCTTTTGTTAAAATTAAAATAAAAAATGTTCTAATAGAATGTTTAAAGAACCATACACCATAATCATAAACAAGAGAATGTCAAGATAAACTTAAACTTCACTGTGGTTACAAATCATATCCGCTTTATAGCTTTGCTAAATAATGGAATGATTTTCCCAACGCCGTCGACAATCCTGAAACTGTTAGCATTACATTATCAATCAAAAAATCTATTAGGGTCGCAGGGGGGTTCCCCATGCCCATCCAGAGGAGAACATTTCGGGCGCTGGGCAGATACACCCAGGACAGGGTGCCAATCCATCGCTGGGCACACACTCACTCACACAGACATGCACGCATACACACTCACACTCTATATGGGGCAATTTGGAGAACTCAATTGACTTGATCCATGTTTTTGGACTGTGGGAGGAAACCGGAGAACCCGGAAGCAACCCACGTGGACACGGGGAGAACATGCAAACTCCACCCAGATGGGGATTCGAACCGGGAATCCCTAGTGCTGAGAGGAGAACATGCTAACCACTAAGCCACCGTGCCGCCCCAAAATGTATTAATGATCATTAATTATTGCTTGTATGTTTGCGAAAACAACAATCTCATCCTCAAAAAACTGCTTCAACTAAAACTGGGTTTTATAATTATATAAAACGAAGTATGATTAAAAATTCACAAAATCACCTAATTCTTACAACCGTGCAACATTTATAAATAATTATTTAATTTTTTAGATATTTTAAACACATTTTAAAAATAATTATATGAGTGACTCTGTGTTGTAGTTTAAATCAGAATCAGAATCATAGTTTTTCTTTAATGCGAACCGTTTCTTTACATTTCATTAAAATATGTTTTATACTTTGCAATACTTTTGGCCTGGCGGTTTTGAGACGAAGTTCCTTAGTAAATAAAGTTACAGCAAGATGATCGTTTATAGAGCTTCTGATCACCATGTGTTATCTGTGCATTAAGGGTTAAATTCAGAGTCAAACCTTTTAAATGTCATTTTTATTTTGCTGTAGGTTTTCTCCGTGGTCCATTAAAGGCTCTCTCAGGAGAATTAAAGCTGTGGGATCTTTTTTAGGTGCACAGATGGAATCCACAACTGCAGGTAAGATGCCTTCAGATACTTTTTAAACAAATGGACGAATAACATTTATGTAAAAAGAATCCTGATATTTATTAGATCTTTTTTTTTCTCTGCTCATTTTCACACCACTGTTGTATGATGTGTAGGAATTCATGCTTAAAGAACACTAGAGGTTCTGCTGAGCACTAGGTCCGTGTGTGTGTGTGTGTGTGTGTGTGTGTGTGTGTGTGTGTGTGTGTGTGTGTGTGTGTGTGTGTGTGTGTGTGTGTGTGTGTGTGGACGCCTTGTGATCAATTATGCATGGTGAGCGGAGTGTAACACACCAAAGCTCTTAAATGACGTTCTGGAACGGAAGCTGAGCCATCAGGAATGATCACCAAGTGTGACTGATGTTTAAAAACAAAAGAAATAATCCAGCAACACAAAAGTCAGTAAGACACAATGTCCAGGAGCCTCAGATTCAGATTAATTACTGTATCATCCTGTCAGCTTTCAGAATTACTGCCAATGTTTGTAAAAAAAAAAAACAATAATTAAAATATAGTTGTGTTTCTACTTTGACTAACAGCCCATTGGTTTTTATGGTGACCAAATGATCGTATTTGGGATCTCTTGACTGTCCATGAATGCAGACTCCTTTAGATCTTTGTGGACAAATGTATAAAGAAACTCTTGTGAGGCAAAAAATTTGTGGACTCGTATAAATCAAAGTGCAACTTTATGAATAGCTACAGGATAAAAAGCACTGCAGATTCTCTGCAATTATTAAAGAGTTTAAAACAACAAGAGCTGTAATGAACCTGTCGGAGAGATGAAGTGAGGATATTTAGGGTTGGAGAGGCAAACTTGTCAGAAAGAGACCCGACAGATGGAACTTTTGGTTTGGGGTGAGGGGAGGTACTAATGTTTATGAATAAAATCCCTTTTTATTTCATCATAAAGCTCTACTTTAAAACATTTGTTATTATGACCCACGTGCATATTGCATTTTCAATGTTCCATTCATTTGAATTAAATGATAGGCATCAGTGGCAGAAGGTTAATGGCCGGAGCTAAAGCAGGGGTCAAACAGGTGGACAAGTTACTAAATTCTCAGCTCCAGGGGCAAAAACAAAGCATCAGTTTTGGCTGAAGTTTTGTCAAATGTGAAGCACATTTTTTACAAACTAGTTTATTAGATATTAGTTGGGGTGATTGATGCATCTCAGCACCACCACCATCACAGTATTAATGTCACTGCAATAATATGAATGATCCACCACCCAAACAACTCATTAAATGGAAAAATAATTCTGTGTATGTAAGACAATTAGCCAGTGAGTGTTTAGTCTAACTAAAGTAAACCTAACCCAAACCAAAAGAATGAAGTATCATCTTTAGTTAAAGTGTTTTATAACTGTAAATTATTTTACTTATTCAATTGGACAATTCATTGTTTTGTCATCCATCATTTTAGTGTTACTGTAAAGTCACATGACTTTAGACCTGGAGAATGATACTGTAGAATCTTAAACATATACCTCCAGTGAGAAACCTTTATGTAAATACAAACAGTAAAATGAGAACTGAAAGCTGCTGAGTCGTCCCTACATGTCCCCCGTGCACAAAGCAAAGTCCATAAAGGCATTTTCTGTTTGGTGTGGATGAACTTAACTAACCTGTCCCTCCACCCAATCCAACACATTTAGGTTTAATTAAAACAGATATTGTGCACCAGGTCCTCTAAGACAAACATCTCACAAACGTGCTTTCAAATGAATAGGCAAATATTTGACATCCTCCAAAATCTTGTAGAAAACTGTCCCTTAAACGTAGCTGTAGCTGTGAGGAGGGACACACTAAAAATGAGATGAGATAAAAGCTCCTGTGAGTGTGTAGAAAACTGTATGTTTGACATAATTACCCATAATACCTGATGATCTACAGATGGGGACATCCTTTGAACTCCAACAAATATTTATTTTCATTTAGAGGAAATTAATTCATTTTTTAAAGAGGTGAATTCATGAAGCCAAACATCATGTTCTGTGGCAGAGTGAAGGTTTACTGCTTCTGACATTTAACATTTCTTTAATTTTGGGGGGTTTCTCAGTAGTAAAGACCTCATGCATTTCATCCTACAAACCTCTATCCTTTGTGTCCAGTAGGATTAGTGTTCATTATAATGAAGCTGAAAATAAACTATGATTTTAGACAAAGTCTTTTTTAAAAGAATATGCAGTTCAGTAAATGAGCTGTAAGGTGATGTTGATCTCTGGACGTATGCACAGTCTCGCACTCTCTCTCTCTCTCTCTCTCTCTCTCTCTCTCTCTCTCTCTCACTTATTCCATGGCATCCTTTTAAAATTCCGCATCATAACCTCTTTATTTCCCTCTGCTATAGATGCCTTGGTTCCTTTTAATGTTTAAAAGCAGGAGGGGAAAAAGCAAAACAAGGGCAGCCTTCATTTTCCCCTCTAAAAGCTTAGACTGGAGGATTTGAATATTTCATAGAAACCTGAATAACCCTGACAAACAGATGCAAAAGGTGGATGAGCAAAAGAAGGGAGGAAAGCTATCTTGGGTGGACCGTATCATTTCCGCACTTGTCCATCAAACTTGAAGGATTCATTTACCTGCATTTTACTTTCTGCAGGTTCCCTGAAGGGGTGTGTGAGTGTGTGAGTGTGTGAGTGTGTGAGTGTGTGAGTGTGTGTGCAGATTTTTAAACCCTTCTACCTGCCCACTGAGAGAGAGGCATGGCATGTGTGATATTATTTGGCTTATAATAATTTTAAAAAATTATAATAGTTAAATGCAAGTGAAATTGGTATAAATTTTTAAAAAATGTATTAGGAATAATATTTTCGTTTGTGTTAATGTCCTACAATGATATAACACGTTAAAATAAAATAAAAAATGTTAAAGGGTCATTTAAATAAAAAGGCTTAAATTGAAGTTAAATGTAGTGAGTGTGTGCACCTTCACTTCAATTAATGCAGAAATCCATTTATTTTATTTTGTATCTATTAATTTTTTGTATTTGGATTTCTCTCGAATCCTGCAGAACGACGCCCCAATTAGGTCCACTTGACCCCGATTTCACAGACGTTCGGGGCTAATTTAATTTCCCATCGCACTTTTTTTTTCGTCAAATAACAGGATCCGAGAGGACACTGGTTTCTTGATAGAAAGTCGATCTCAATTTGAGTTCAGAGACGCGCAACTGTAAATGAAAGCGCTCTGTGATATGACGCTCTCAAGATAGTCATCCATCACCCTCCATCGAGCTGTCACTGCGGGGCACATCCATCCCCCACCTCAAAAGAAAGAGGGGGCAGAAAAAAAGTGATGTACATCATCATTAATATAACTGTGACCCCCCCCCCCCAACCTCACCCCGCTTCACGCGCGCAGATGTTTGCCGCAGACGCTCGGGTTTGCGCAGATACAGGTGTTAAAAGACGCGCAACTCGCAGGTGAACGTGGTACAAATGAGATAGGCGCACTGTACGCGGAAGGACAATCAATCATCCTGTTTGACTGGTGTTTGCTTTTAATAAAGCTTTTAGAAAATAATTAATAAAGCATAAGCGCGGCTCTAATGAAATATTAGCACGTCGCCTGCATTTCTCCTGTATATTTCTATCTTTATTATCTGCTTATTATTTAGATAAATTTCCATGACCAGTTGGGACATTTTTTTTATTACATAGATAAATAAATGTATTTTTAATCAATAGTAGGGAGGGGGGGTCTTTAAATTTTCCTTTTCACGTCCCCTTCTCTCTCTTTTTTTTTACTTTAACAGAAATTGCATATGAAAGTTAGTGTGCTGATTTTTTTTTTTGAAGCGCCCTCTTTTTTTCTTCTGACGTCAGAGTCGCTGGCGTTTAAAACAACTGGCATCCAGCCTGACGTGTTTTATGCCTGTGTATATTTTTATCATTACCTGGATGAAACAATAGGAAATGTTTTATTTCAGGATTTTTTTTGACGTGATTAATGCTGCGATGTAGGGGTCATTACTGACACTGTGCATTTGAATAAACTTGAAAAGGTGCGTTTTTTTATTTTTTTTTATTCTTTCAAAATTGTGTCTTTTTTTATTTTATTTTATTTTTAACTTTTTACGCTCTTTTTTGGGGGGGAAATCTTTTCTTTTTTTCCCCTCTTTTTTCTTGTCATCCCCCTCCAAAAAAAAAGCCAATGCACCATGCGCGCGCTCCTTCTGACTCTATAGGCGTCCAGCTGTCCGGCGCATGCATGCAGGCGCACAGCCGCAGCGGTCTCGTCTCGTGTCTGCAGCCCGGGAGCAAACGCCATGTCCTACCCTCAGCTCGGATACCCCTACTCCTCCGCTCCGCAGGTAAGCGGCTCTCCACCGGTGGGGGCGACCGACGCTATTGGGCGCGCAGGGCACGGCTGGGGACGCTGTGCAGACGCGCGGGCGGGTTGCACGGAGCTTCAGAGCGGCGCGTTCGCTTTATCGGGTCGCCAACACGCCGCCACCCCACGAACAACTGGTGGGTTCTTGGCAGAGGTCCATCGCACGAAACGCTGGGACACGGTGGTTTCCTCGCAGGGAGAGGGGGGGGGACTGCAAATCAAATTTAAAGAACTTCCTCCGTGCTTTGGTGCGAATAGTCGTCCCCTTTGCGCGCGCGTAAAAGACTGTTTTATGGTTGTGTGCGCGAACTTTTAGCCTGTGCGTATTCAGTTAACGAGCGTTTGCACCTCTCCACAAATTTTTTATTTATTTTTTGGTTTTGTTTAGGATGTTTTGGTTATTATTATTATTATTATTATTATTATTATTATTATTATTATTATTATTATTATTATTGCATCCTTTGGTGAGTTTCCTTTTTTAGGACATTGTTGTGTTTTGTTTAATTCCTTTCGTTAAACGAAACACTGAATGTTCATTAACAGTGAGGGGCCTTATAAAGTAAACTTAGAACTTTTTGATGACTCCTTTTTATCTTGTTAAGAAGAAGAACTGTACACATTATAAGTTCATCTGGTTGTGGAAGTAAAAGTTTGTCGCTACAGGAGCTCGAATCTCCACCGAAGAAAGTTTTAAAAATGACTTTTTATTGGTTTTTGAATATTTGTGGATAATGTGTGCAATGTGTAGAAGGAAATGGTTTGCACTATTTTACAGTCCTTTAATGATTTATTTGAATGAATGTTATTTAATGATTTCCCCCCCTCTTCAGCTCGACGTTTCTGACAGCGAGCGCACGAGAACGCGCTCCTGAATTACGCATGCGCGCTAGCGTCTTCCCCCTTAATTAGTTGTTGCGTTCCTCGGACGTTCATCGCGTTGTGTTTTTGTCTTTGTGCTCTCGCTTTGCAGTTCCTGATGCCCACCAACTCTCTGACCTCGTGCTCCGGGTCGGACTCCGCCTCGTGCGCCACGGGCCCCGCGCAGCCCCCCGTCTACTGCCCGGTGTATGAGAGCAGGCTGCTGGCCACCGCGCGCCATGAGCTCGGGGTCTACGGGAGCCCGTACACGGCCGCTCAGGGCTACGGGAACTACGTCACCTACAGCACCGACGCGTCCGCCTTTTATTCCCTGGTGAGGCATGGCTGAGCTATTATTCTGTTTCACTCTGTATTTCACTCCACACTGATTTTAACTCACCTTTAGAAATCTTCTAACAAGTCTATAGAATCCGAGTCATTTGTAGACTTAAGTTCACCTTGGTCTTATTATTTTTTATATTTTTAATGAAATGTGGAGCGTGCTTTATTACAGAATCACTCAGTGTTAAATTAAATCTCCTTTTCTTTCTCATTAAGTCAGCTCTAATGGATTTTTGCAGTTCAGGCAATCATATTTCGCTTCCAGCGTGAACACATAATGGGCTTGCATTATGACAAGTGCTCACTTATTTTAGAAACCAGCAAAAGTCCAGTAGCTTCATGCTTGAACGAGTGGCATCATATCATGTGCACTCATAATGTACTGAGTCGTTAGAATTCAGTAGGTGTTCGTGTAATTGTTGTCTTCATTCTGATTATAATGTCTCTCTGAAACGCCTCTGTTACTTATAAAAACAATATCACAGTTCAGATCATTGATCTTTAACTTACTGGCTTGTGTTGTTTTTTCACTTGTAAGTTGCTTCAGATAAAAGCCTCAGCCAAATGACTAAAAGTTAATGTCATATACAGATTTATGTTTATGTTGTCATATTTTGACACTCATGCACTCTGAGGTTTATGATTCTTTATGATAGGCAACAGAATAATGATACAGAGGAACCTTTTTTAGTTCCTCATAAAACCTTTTAATAGCGTTCCTTTTTTGGGGGAGTAACAGAAGGTTGTATTATTTGTAGTACCAAGAAAAAAAAATCATAACCAGAATAACCAGCGCCTTCTTTTTTTAATTTCATGTGTCTGAGTGTGAGCACAGACTTTGCTTTCTTTTATCCAAAATGCTGAAATAAATCATAATATGCATTTAATTAGCCTCTTTGCATCTAATCTGTGGATGCAAAATGTATTTAGTTCCCTAAAATGACAACCACAAAGTGGAAATGAGGCAGGAATTCTTGCTAATGTTATTTGAGTGAAGAACAGTAAGGTAAAGTGAGAGGAAGTTTTACACGTAAGTTTAGAATCTTTTGCGTAAATGACCCACTTTGCTGATTTTAAAGGCGTCAGTATGTTAGTACATCATTTACTGCTTTACGTTTTAAAGTCACTTTGGATAAAAGCGTTTGCTAAATGACGAAATGTAAAAGTAAAATGATCTTGGTCTGAATAAATGTGGTGTCACTACTGTACTGTACAGGTCAGATTCTACATTTATTTGTTTGACCATGATGCAATATAAATAAGAATAAGCAGAAGTTTGTTCCTTTTTAATTAGTTAACTTCTTTATAAGATGGATTTTGAGTCGGGTGCCACACCTCCGTACATCAGTGTAGAGCCTCAGTCTGTGTTGGAACAGTTCACTTCATCATCAACTTCAGCCTCTTTAAAAAAATATCCATTATACTGTAATCTTAAGACTCACACTCTTCACTGTACACTCGAAAAAAAAAGTTCATACATTTAGAGGTATTATACAATTGCACAACTATACAGTCATGAGTTTATGGTTAAGAAACCAGACTTGTGACTTGAAGGTCCCCGGTTCATTTCCCAGTCCCACCAAGTACCATGGCTGAAGTGCCCTTGGGCAAAGTTTCTGCAAAACCTTACAACACTATTAGTTTTCCTCTTGTAGTCACACTTTATATTTTTCCACTTACTTCGGCATCGTATGTGGCTTAAAACAGGAACTGTACAAAATACCTGCACTTTTTGTCCTATATACACGGATGAGACGGAACATAAATAAGTCCCAATAAATAATATAAATTCCTAAAGTGCTACTCAATAATATCCTACACCAAGTGTAATTTAATAACAAGAGTGTAATACTGATGCTGTAGAGCTCAAGAAAATGTAATTAATCAAATGTAATTTAAAGGTCAGTTAAATGAGCTATATTAAAAAATGTTTGTAATCAAGTTTTTTCCTAAATAATATAAGTTTATATTTTGAGTATCAGCAGCTGCTTTATCTTAAACCTTATTAAAAGATTAAGATTATTATCAGTTATTGGGGTTTTAGGTTAAAACACTTAATTTAGGTTAAAACGTTATTTACTTTATTTACTGCATTATTTTATTGCATGCAGTCATGTCAGTGTAAATATTAAACTCTTAGCTGCTCAGTCAGGTTGTTTTTGTACCTTTGATTAAAGTGTCTGTTAAATAAATAAAAGTAATGTTAAGCGATTTAAATGTAAATGATGCACAGAATTAGTTTTTTTTCTTCTAGTGGACGAAACCTGAATTTTGGAATTCACATTCATTAAAATTAGAAAAAGAATTAGAAAAATTGTTCAGACATTCAAACAACAATTTTCTTTCATTCATATCAACAGTAGGATTTATATGAACTAAAAAATGTAAACCTATAAGAAATGGATTACATTTGTCTGGAACCGAACATGTTTATGTGCCACAGAAAAATATTTAGAGAATTCTCATATTTTATTTATTTGTAGAACTATATTTTGTTCCACACTTACTATTCAAATAAAATAAAGATTTAATTGCATATCTGATTACTTTACCTTGGTAGAAAATTTTGATTACAAAGTTTATTACTGTCTTTTAAGAATATTTAGGGTAAATAGTGGAGAAGGTTTTGACCTGCTTGAAAGAGTATTACTGCAGTAGTACATGCTGTCACATCACCACAGGTGTGTGAGATCGAGGACATGTTCCAGCGTGACTGTTCCTCAATACACAAAACAAAGTCCATAAAAACATGTTTTGGTGAAGTTTGGAATGAAATAGAAAATAGTTTTAAGCCACGTCCTCTAGTGCAACATCGGTGTCTGACCTCACAGATGCTTCTCTTAAGGAATAAGCAAGATTTACACAGGCTCACTCCACAGCACTCTGCTTTTAGAAGAGCGAAAGCTTTTAAAGCTGTTTTATTTATATGTATTTTCTTGTAATAATTAATGGCTTAATTAATCATTCAACTTTATTACACTTTACTGAGTCATACTAATAAACATGTCTGTGTGTCTCTTTGTGTCTGTGATCACAGGGGGCATTTGATGCTAAAGATAGTGCCACCTCTGCCAGCATCACTCAAGCTGCGTACTACCCCTATGATCCCACCCTGAGCCAGTATCAGTACGACAGGTATGGTGCATTTATTCACCTTCACCAGCTGATTAATAGCTATTTAACAGCAGTTAATTCAATCTGGAACGTCATGTAGCATATTGATTACACAATTAGTAGCTCGGCAAATGAAGAATAATATTATCAATATAAGCTGCTGATTAGTTCCGCTGACATTTTAGCAATGCTAATGTGCCATAGATTGAGCAGAGATTTACTTCATTTGCTGAGAGAAATGGAAACAGCATTGTTTAATTTACTAATACTGTTTGGGAGATGCTTCAATCTGATATTTTTGGGTTTTGTAAAAATATTTGGAGTGTATCATTACTAAAGTAAAAGTACTGACTTTCTATGCCAGCTAAGAAAGAAATGTTAATATTTGTGGTATAGGCCTTGACATATAGCAGTAGAAGCAGTAGCAGTGATATGATTAGCAGCAGTAGTAGTAGTACTTATAGGAGCAGTAGTAATGGTGGGGTCGTGGTAGTTCAATGGTCAATTAATCTGGATTGGATGATTTCAAATCCCAGGTCCACTGAAGTGACCACTGTGGGTCCTTGAGCAAAACCCTAAACCCTAATTGCTCCAGGGATGCTGTGGCCAACCCTGTGCTCGCTTTGTAAGTCGCTTTGGATAAAAACATCTGCTAAATGATCAAATGTAATATAATAAGGAGCAGTAGTAGCAGGAGTAGCTGTAATAATAATAATAGATTTTATTTGTAACACACCTTTCATTATGTAAAATCTCAAAGTGCCACAATAATGGCAAACATACAACACTAAAATTCATTAAATATTATGTATGTATCAATGTATCAACAATTATTTGCTTTTTTAAAAAGTCTTGAGCAGAGCTTTACAATTGTCCAGGCTCTGCGCTGACCTAAGCTGGGCCGGGAGACAGTTCCAGAGACGTGGTGCCGCTGAGCAAAAGGCTCGGCCGCCCATAGTTCGAAGCCTAGTGTGGGGCACCTGAAGGAGCATGCTGCCTGTTGATCCAAGGGTGCGGATTGATGTATTAACAGTAGGAGGAGGAGTCATAATAGAAGCAATAGTGATAGTAGTAGAAGGACTAGTAAGAGTAGTAGTATGAGTAGTAAGAGTTAACGCAGTATTAATATGACTTTTATAACCTTATGTGTACAACAGAGTGAATCAGTGATGGTTATGTATATTTCATATGAAAACTCCCCGTCTGGATCATCTCACCTGTGAAATGCCTTCTGTACTCGATCGAGCAATTTTTACACTCACTTTATCGTCTGATCTGGAAGAATGAAAGCGATGCTTTTAACTCAACTAATGTTGTGCCATTCTGGAAAATGGCAGGCAATGATTATTTTATGGATCTCCCCGAGGGGATTTTTATTCCTCAGATCGGTTTGAGCGAGTGAAAAAAGGAAAAGGAGGGAAAAAAAGTAAAGCAATCTTAACTGTGCTGTAGATACGGGTCCATGGACGGAGGGACGAGGAGGAAGAACGCCACGCGTGAAACCACCAGCACGCTAAAAGCCTGGCTGCAGGAGCACCGGAAGAACCCCTACCCCACCAAGGGCGAGAAGATCATGCTGGCCATCATCACCAAGATGACCCTCACCCAGGTGTCCACATGGTTTGCCAACGCAAGGCGGCGACTGAAAAAAGAGAACAAGATGACGTGGGCGCCGAGGAACAAGGGGTCCGACGAGAAGAGGTGCGACGATGACGAGGGCTCACAAGAGGATCAGATCAAAAGCGACTTAAATGATGAAGGTTTGTGACTCATGTTCGTCATGTTAATTAACTTAGGGAAGGAGTTTTTGGATAATGGGGTGAGTCGATCCGATACCAATATCAATCCAATGATATTCTTATATATGTGTGTGTGTGTGGGGGGGGGGGTGTATAATATGATACAATCCAAAAAGTACAGGTAACTGAGTCATGTTATTATTTCAAATATTATTAGTTTTTCGTCTTTAACTAATTAAGAAATCTTAATTAAACTATGGTGTTTATTTTTAGAACAAGGTCTATTTTAATATGATTTATCAACTGCATTCACTATATGGGTTCCTGCACCTCACAAAGTAAAAAGGAAAATATGAGTCAGAAACATGTTCTATATAATAATAATAATAATAATAATAATAATAATAATAGCCCAGCGATAGGTTGGCGCCCTGTCCTGGCTGTGTATGCCCAGCGACCGAAACGTTCTCCCCTGGATGGGCATGGGGAACCCCACCGCGACTCTAATAGAGGATAAAGCGGAAGATAATGAATGAATGAATAATAATAATAATAATAAAAATGCACAGATTTATATCTGTTAAAGTCTTATCCATGTTCTTTGAAATGTATTATGATTATAAACCTATCAACGGTACAATCTACAAAAAGAATCATCCCATTCCAACTACGTTATATCGATAGTTGTGTTTTCCTTTGAGATCTCCTCTCCTCCTACAGTGACGTGTTCACAGCACCTTCCTAATCACTTAATTACCAGAAGTACAATTCACAAGAAAATTACTCTATAACTGATTGTGTAATTATCTTGTACCTGGACTCTGTAGGACTAAACACTTGTATATAATCTGTACATTATTCAGATTTAAAACTGTCTGGTCCTTCACTGCATCTTGGTGCTTTTTACGTTTCACCCGATCAAAAACTGTTGACGGGGAACGTTTTTTTCTTTCCACTGTTACCTCGTCTTGCACTTTGAGGTTTCAGGCTTAGAAAACGTGTAACATTTATTTAAGATAATCCTATTGCTGTTGAAATGTGGTTACGCTTCGTATATCCAGTTAAAACTATACGATAAAAAGGGATCGATGTAAACGGTTATACTTTTAAGCTGAGGATTTACTGATGTTAACTGCATAGGGACTTTCTGCACCAGAAAACGACTTGACTTTAAGATCCATGTTTGTCTGAATAGTTTGTGCTCGGTCATTCTGAATGTTCTTTCACCAATAACCGCTTCAAAAATCTCTGCAATGCATCTGAACAGTCGTGTTCCTCGTATTTTAACCAGAGAGCCGAAGTCGGGAGGATAAGGACCTTCAGCTGAGCGACCTGGATGACTTCGACCCGATTGAGTCGGAGAGTTCAGAGTGCGACCTGAAGCACCAGTTCCACATAAACACACACATGAGTACCCATGTGACCACGCCGGAACATCTCAAAGACACTTCCCTCAAGTTGTCGTCAATAGACGGGGACACTTTAAAGCTCCCATCAATTGGGACCTCGCTGGCAGGGGAGGTCGATTTGCCCAAAAGTTGTTTGAAAACCTCGAGCCGAGACTGCGAGCACAATCCCAGTGTGCACACCAAAATCTGCTTCCAGCAAGAGCAGCAAACTCTCGACAGCAAGCCACGGATTTGGTCGCTGGCTCAAACGGCCACCTCCCTCAACGCGGCCGAGTATTCCTCGTGCATGCTCCGCTGCCCACCTCACGCCGGGATCCCCGGCTCGTCCTCACCGGTCAAAGTCCTGGAGAAACAGCAGGACTCGCCAGTCACCACGTTACGACACTGGATGGATGGCGTTTTCCACGACCCCTTGTTTAAACACAGCCCATTGGACCCAGTGCACAACACCACCTCAGTTTCCTGGAGCACAGCTAAAGCTTCCATTCTGGAGAGCAGATCACAACATGACTAAACCGGTCTGTATCCCACCGGATAAGCGCCAAAATGACTCTCACTTAAAATCTTTGCTCTAGATCCACATCCTTGGCCGGGGACCATTGTGGAATATGCTGCAGGGGACGGCCAGCCGTAAGGACGCAGAGGAGTGGGATATTTTATAGCCTAGATTTGAGCCGTCATGGACTCGGTGAACTTTTTTAAAGATAATTTGCTCGGTTGATGTGAATTTGTGTGTATTAAATGTTAAACACAATGTTCCCAAGACTGGATTTGTTTACTTCATCTATATTTGGCATGTGCACCATTTTACCATCTTATATTTAAAAGGATGGCAAATATTATCGACTGTGAATTCAATCAAAAGTCATGCTAAAATACACTATATGGACAAAATTATTGGAACACCTACACATGTACCCATTACATGTACAGCATAGGCTTTCTACAGGATTTTTGGGTGTGTCTATAGAATGTATGCCCGGTTCTCCAGGTGTGCATCATGAGATCACAAACTTATGGCTTGCAATCTCTGTTTGCAATCTAGTTTATCCCAAAGCTGTTCCATGGGGTTGAAGTGAGGGCACATGTGTGGGTCTGTCAAGGTCTTGCACCCAACCATGTCGTTATGAACCAGTCGTGTTGTTACAAAAAAGGGCCTTCCCCAAACTGTTCCCACAAGTTTGAAATCAGCCAATTGTCCAGAATACATGACTAGATGCTTCATTTTATACACCTGTGATAATGAGAGTGAGCTATTTCCCAATATGTTTGTCTATATCATAACAGACACAAAAATAAAATAACAAACTAAAGCTCTAATGCAAAATTGTTTTGATATTAAAAATACTATACTAGTCAAATAAAATTGGCAGAAATGTGACTTTATTTGCATTAATGAATGAATGTGTCAGCAAAGTCAGCAGATTTCCGTCTGGTTGTTGGTGCCATGTCTTACATCTATTTTCATATAAAACAGATCTGTCTTGGGGAAAATGATTAATGTAAAAAAAAATGTAAAAAAAACGCACGTTAAAAATGTAGATGTGAAACGCAGAGTTTACATTTTAATAAGAAAAAGCTTTATGAGTTTAGTTCCATTTCTTTGGCATGTGTATGTTGATTGTCTTTTATCAGGATGCTCATGAGAAAATCCTGTTCATCGATGATGTCACTCCGAATCTGGCACCAACACGTCACGAATTTCCTTATATTTGATTAAAGCTGTTTTAAATTCTTTCACTGTTAAATATGTTGGTTTTTGAATGTGTTTTGGTGAGACTATTCAAGGTCTAGTTTCCGTTCCCATCAAGTTCTTCCATACCAAACTCAATCCTGCCTGCATGGACTTTGATTTGTCATACTGAAGCATAAAAGGTCCTTCCCTAAACTAATAACACAACATCGGAAGCATAAGACTGTTCTATTATTTCAATGGAAACTAAATCAAATATTCAAATGGTACTTAAGTAAACCCCTTAGATTTATGACCCCGAAGACAACTAAAATTCATAATGCCCCTGTGTGTGTGTGTGTGTGTGTGTGTGTGTGTGTTACAATAGCAGTCGATCAGGACACACGGTACCTTAGAAGACAATGAGGACGAGCCTCATTAACCCACCTCATAACCTGGGGGTAATTGGGACGTGGCCCGTCATCTCTCTCTTTCATCCGATCGATTTCTCGGCTTCTCCTGATAATATTATCGAAGCATCAAATCCTCGCTGTCAAAGTCAAAAGGCCCTAATTTGCCCTGTCAACCCTCTAATATCCTGCCTACAGTGATCACTCGGAGTGATTTTTATTTTTTTTTTGCTCCTCACTGACACCAAACCTTTCATTTCTAGCGCCCTCCCTGCTCCTGCCTCGGCGGGGCACGTCCCGAACTGAAAAGGGCAAAAGCAGGTGAATTAGTTCCCTCAAGATAAAAAGGGCAGAAAACGGAGGCAGCACAGGACCTGACAGCATCGGGAGAAGTGCTTGTCCCCCGGGAGCCCGTCTGCCCTGAAGCCCTCTGATAATAAATTTTAATGCCAAAGAGCCTGAAACGATTGAGACCTCCTCACATGTGATCCTCCCAAATAATATGTGCTTCTATTCAATAATACAAGAAATGGTTCTGTTGTTTACTCATGAAGTATGAATGATGTTAAACACATACGCTTATTTCAAACCACTCTGCAGTTCTAAAACACCAGAAGGAGGTTCTCTGAGAACACTAGAGTGTCTCTGGTACTTGGACAATGGGAATATCCTAAAAATGCAGAGTGAAACCTAAAACCTGAAGTGTCAGAAGAATATTCATAAAATACTTTGGCTAAATTTTAAATTATATAAAATAAGCTGTTTGTTTTAGATTTTGAAACAAATTTCCCCTAAGTTAATTGTGTTAGTCTTGTCCTTCAGATTGCAAACAGTGAGCTCATGGGGTTTGAAACGCATACACCATCTGTAATAAGAAGTTTAATTTTAAGGTAAATGAGGGCCTCTGTCCCATAAAGGTGTTCCATAAAGCTTAAACCTCTTTTCACTCTGCTTTTAGTTCACAGCAATTTGCACGATATGTTAAAACACTGAACTAATCTACATATAGGAGATAACATTTTACTCTTTTATTATTCATTCATTCATTATCTCCCGCTTTATCCTCTATTAGGGTCACAGGGGGGTTCCCCATGCCCATCCAGGGGAGAACGTTTCGGGCGCTGGGCAGATGCACCCAGGACAGGGGGGCAATCTATCACTGGACACACACTCACTCACACACACAAACACACTCTATATGTGGCAATTTGAAGAACTCAATTGACTTGATCCATGTTTTTGGACTGTGGGAGGAAACCCGAGAACCCGGAGGAAACCCACGCAGACACGGGGAGAACATGAAAACTCCACCCAGATGGGGATTCAAACTGGGAATCCCTAGCGCTGAGAGGAGAACATGCTAAACCACTAAGCCACCATGCCGCCCACTCTTTTATTAATTTAATCTAATTAGCTTTCTTGGCCAGTGATGGATTGATGCCCTGTCCTCTGTGTATCTGCCCAGTGCCTGAAACATTCTCCCTGAATGGGAATAGGGACCCCCCCCCCCTTCCAAATGGGATTAAGACGAAGATAATAAATGGATGGATTTTATTGCTGAAACAAAGATTTCAGCCACAAAATCCATCCATCAACTATCTTCCCCTTAATCATATTCATGTTCCTAGTGTAGAATGAGCTTTATTGGGCCTAGATAACAAATACTACTGCATTACTGAGTATATGATAGTGATCAACAATACAGACAGGTGTGAAACTGTGACTGTCTTATCATCAGTGTGATACATATGACATTTGATCATAGAATACATCAATGTTATGTTTTTTGTAGCTGCAAGACTGAGAAAAGGTAAAATGTGTGTGTGTGTGTGTTTGAGGGAGATGGTCCCTCTTCCCTCAGCCTGACTAAATCATTCAGCCGTAGCAAATTCAAACACACGGATGCTAAATTAACAGCGGCTTTTTACACAGAGAGCAAATAAAACTGTAATCAGCGGCGCGTTACTTTTCATTAAGCAACTGTGACAGCAGCGTATTCAGCCCAGGAGAAAATGGAAACCTGAGAGAGAATAAAACGACTCTCTTAGGGTCCAGCAGATAATTCCTAAAGCTCCAATAACAAGTCCATAGCCAGAAGGAAACGCTCATGTAAAAAAAAATAAATAAATAAAAAGTAAAACTAAAAGCTTTATCGACCTAATGCCTTTCTCTGTCCTCGACTTAAGATACAGAGCCGTCTGCCGATGGTGAGAACCAGGAAAACGATAAAGGAAGGGCTTTAAAGTGCCATATTTTGTTTTTTTTTATCATTTAGACACTAAATATACATTATATTGACAAAAAAGAAGACACCTCTCAGTCAGCAAATGAAAGATTGTGTTTCATTGTATCAGGTGTTAATGATCAAGTACACGGAACCATGTATTTTGGACAGGCGTATACTTTCAACTCAGTTTGGGGAAGGTCCTTTCTTTTCCAGTGTAATAAACATGACTGGGTGAGTCTGGTTTGAAGGAACTTGACAGGTCCTCACAGAGCTCACAAAATTCACAGCTCTATAATTATATAAAATACAAGAATTTGTGTTTGAATTATAAACCTGTGTTAATGAATAAAACATCTGGATTTGATTATTAGGGGGTGTGCCCCAATACTTTTGTTCCATATACTGTAGTTCACACATAAAGCATCGTAGTAGCAGTTTTCAGTTGAGGTTGAATGATCAGCAGCGTTTGGTCTGTAATTAATCTGAAGCAAAAGCTAATTAATAAAAAGCAATTACACTCTCAGAGGAGATGAACCACTGACGCGGCAATTAGGTCGAACAACACCACAATTAATGGCATTACATTGGACCAATGGGACACACACACACACACACACATACAAATTGTACGTGTATCTGACAGGCTAGGATGAAAAGGAGAGCTGAGTGTTTAAAAAAAAAATATATATATATATATTTTTTTTTTTTTAATAAACTTTATATAATATTCTGTTTATGTATATGATATATTTATTATACTAACATGCTGTTAGGTGGGCGGCACGGTGGCTTAGTGTTTAGCATGTTCTCCTCTCAGCACTAGGGATTCCCAGTTCGAATCCCAATCTGGGTGGAGTTTCCATGTTCTCCCTGTGTCCGCGTGGGTTTCCTCCGGGTTCTCCGTTTTCCTCCCACAGTCCAAAAAACATGGATCAAGTTAATTGAGTTCTCCAAAATTGCCACATGTAGAGTGTGTTTGAGTGAGTGAATGTGTGCCCAGCGATGGATTGGCGCCCTGTCCTGAATCTATCTGCCCAGTGCCCGAGACGTTCTCCCCTGGATGGGCATGGGGAACCCCACCGCGACTCTAAGAGAGAATAAGGCGGGTGATAATGAATGAACATGCTGTTAGGTTTAAGCTTTTTTTTTGGATGAATGTATATTTACGTTACATGGTCCTAGGTTTTTGACGAGGCCTTTGTTTCTGTTTCAGCATTACTGTAACCCAGTGCATTATACAAGGATCATAGAACACGGCCGGGTGAGTCTTAAATTTTAATCTTATGAAACAAGTGCTTTCCCACGGACAGCAGACACTTTAAAATGATGTAGAAAGCCTAACCAGGCCAATAAGCAGCAAAGGCTGGGCCAACTGGGCCAAATGGGATGTATTCAAAGCCCCTGTATGTCCTAATACTTGTGCCCCTATAGGATATCAGGTAGCAATATACAAAATATGAGGAGTATTAATTTAGTACTCCTGCCATCGAAAACCTCACTGATAAAGAACAGGAACAGGTACAGGCCACTTACACTGATTCATTGTCCATGATGGACAACAGAACATGATTGGGAGACTATGATGGTGGGTGAGTTTTTAATGTACAAGGCTACCACTAAGCTGTGAAACCCTCCGCTGGAATTATTCAATCCCTGACATTTCCAGTAGGTCAAAATGTAAATAAAAACCTCACATGGTGATGCATAAAGATTAAAACCCGGTCGTCCCGAAGACCTCTCCTCCCTTTTAACATCGCGTCCGACATGAAGTCACAGATGTATACATGGAAGCAGAGTAAATGATCTTTTTAGCCCCCGCTGCTCCGTCGCTGGCACTCAATAATAATAATCACAAACAAAATAACATGCAAAAAGCCACATGTGCTTCTGGCGCCATGGCAAAATTGCATTTAAATGCCATTAAAGTTCACTGGATCCGTGCGTCTGATGCAAAGCAGCGAGGTCAGCGCCGGATCATCGGCTCGGTCCAGAGGAACGGCGGGGAGATAAAAGTCTGTTTAACTACATTTAAAACAAAGTAGCAGGCCTCACATGATGGGGATTTAATTTCGAGTTTATTCATTTCTAAAGCACCCTGGATTTTTAAATTCAGGATTTTTAGATTCAGTCCCTTTAGCATCTGTAAATGAAATCAAGCACAGAGTCAGGCATTTTGGACTAAGGCAGGCTTTTGGTTTTGTGGGAACAGATTGGGGAAGGCCCGATTATTTTCCAGCAATGGCCGTAAAGACATGATTTGGTGTGGAAGAACTCGATCGACCCCAAAAAGCCCTGTCCTTAACCTGAGACTTCATTCATTCATTCATTATCTCCCACTTATCCTCTATTAGGGTCGCGGTGGAGTTCCCCATGCCCATCCAGGGGAGAACGTCTCGGGTGCTGGGCAGATAGACCCAGGACAGGACGCCAATCCATCGCTGGGCACACACTCACTCACACAGACACACTATATAGGGGGCAATTTTGAGAATTCAATTAACTTGATACATGTTTTTGGACTGTGGGAGGAAACCGGAGAACCCGGAGGAAACCCACGCAGACACGGGGAGAACATGGAAACTCCACCCAGATGGGAATTCGAACCGGGAATCCCTAGTGCTGAGAGGCGAACGTGCTAAACCACTAAGCCACCGTGCCGCCTAACCTGAGACTTAATATTATATATTTATATTAATATAAAGTGATAAAGGGATTTATTTTACCTACTGTTCTTGCACACAGAGGAGTGTGTCCTCCACATTTAACCCATTTGTGAGGTGAAACACACACACAAACACACACACTGAGTGAAGGTGCACACATGCCCTTAGCGGTGGGCAGCCTCGTACATGGGGAGGAACTGGGGGACCTTCAGCTCGCAGGGCTGGTTCCTTAACCATGAGCCTACGACTGCCTGTTACGATTCAGTTTATGAAATCTGTACAGTGTAATTGTCCTACACTGATGAGACTTTGTTGAGGGTGCGGTGTCTCAGTGGTCAGGGTGTTGGGCTATCAATCTGAAGGTTGGGGGTTCAAATCCCAGGTCCACTGAAGTTACCAGTGTGGGTCCTTGAGCAAAACCCTTAACCCTCATTGTTCGAGGGATGTTGTGATTAACCCTGTGCTCACCTTGTAAGGCGATTTGGATAAAAGTGTCCAATAAACGACTAAATGTAAATGTTAATGTAACACTTTGCTCATCTGCTCAAAGAGGAAGAGTCCCACAGAGCCTCGGTCCTCACAAGGTTATTTCTTTATTTCTGATCTACATTATTTTTTGACCTCACAACTCTTCTTTTCGAATAGAAAAAAAAACTCTCATGTCTATCATACACAATCTTATAAAAAGCCAAATATCAGACTGTCGTGGGTTTCCTCTTTTCACATGCCCCTCTCCTAAACCCATGGCTCTTCACACACATCGTATCTTTTCCTTTTTACCCCCGCGGTTCAGTACATGCAATCAGCACCTGAGCGAAAGGTCACATTTGCTATGCAGGTGACTTTGTGCAAGAGACAAAAACCCAGGTAATTGGCTTTAATACCTCTCAACGCAATATGGTGATAGATGTGAAGCATTTTCTGGGGGCAATTAAAGGTTTCCGAGGTCTGAGGCACTCCGCGCACGCCGACCTGACGGCACGCTATCTTATTATCCGATCTGAAGGTGAAGGGGCCACATCAGAGTGCATTTTTCTACCAACATCGTGTTTCTGCTCTTTTTAGGACTTTCCCACTGACTTTAATAAGATGCTAATTAAAGAGGGTCTCCATTTCCCTCACTGTTCCTGTTAGGAGTAGCAATAGCAGCGACCCAAATCATGTCCACAAGGTGTCAAACTCTGCAGATTAATGCAATCACGGTCAATCAAACCTTATTAAATAGCTGACAAGACAAGACAGACGCTTCCTTAATACCCCAGATGTCCGGCTTGAATTATCCAAGAAGTAAATCAAGACCCTGTGATTGGCTAATATGAGACATTTTCGAGTAGAAGGTCTCAGCAACCTACATGACGTGAGTGTTTTCAACTCATCAACCTTTAAAGACTCAGTTCTGAAGGGATCCTGGACAACAAATGAAAGAAAAGTCCTCTTTATCTGTGTTCTGGTCTTCTGCTGTCCTTTTTCAGGCCTTCATGCTTCTATTGTGTCCCTATTGGTTTCCATATTAATAATAGAAGAGCTGTGCGTTTTATTCTGCCATCTTTTTTTTTTTTTCTTTTTCATGCTCAGTTTCACAAAAAATGGAGCAGCGTGGCGTGGACCTGGGCAGCTGGCCCGGACGCCCGTAAGCCAACAATCCCCCACTCCAATACAATTTGCTTTTGGTGAATGCTATTGATCTTTTCTTCCCTTCTTTCAATTACAGGCAGTGAAGTCAAGCACACGAGTGTTTGTAGTCATTAGAGTGGCTCTTTGTTGTGTCACTGCTAGCAATTATGTGAGGCCGATGGGACTCTTTTCTGAAAACCTCCATGTGGAACCATCAGAATTAGTTTTGAGGAGCCGAGCTCCTTCTTTATTCCTTGCCTGGAACAGAAGTGCATGCTAATAAAACCAAAACAGGTTTCAGACAGCATTGTATGGATGTTGCCTTGTGTGGCCCGTTTGTAGTGAATAGTATCAAAGGTGCTTGTGAAACAATCAGAAGGTCAAGAAGACTTTATTAACTCTAAATCCAAACACTAGCTCACATATAAGATCATTCCAAAACCCTCCTATTTTCTGATGATGCAGTGTTGTGTGATGCAGTGTAACATCTGGCTGTCTGTCTACCATATAGATGGAGTTTGTAGTTCTACAGTCCCATTCTGTAGTTTATCTGTTTCTCTACATACTCTGTTATTCCTCTATTCTATTATATTCTATTCTATACATTCTTTGATAATCAGGACCATGGGCAGAGAAGGTGTTATTAGGATGGCAGATGATTCTCAGCACTGCAGTGACAGTGACATGGTGGTGGTGTGTTAGGAACAGTGCACCACCACCACCACTGATGTGGTAGAGGCGAGGGTGCCTCCACCACATCAGAGTCAGATCAGACTCACTCTGAAAGGCCTCGAACATTATCTTAGTGCCGATGCGTAATCAGAAAAACTGATTTGCTGTTAAATGTGAATGTGGCATAGGTTTACATTATTTCAAGGTGAATTGGCTGCTTCAAACTGCCCCTATCTAAATTGCTCCTATAAGGTGAGTGTGTCTACCTGTGTGAGTGTGTGCCCAATGATTGATTGGCACCCTGTCCTGGGTGTATCTGCCCTGGATGTGCATAGGTAAACCCCCCCCCACGACCCTAAAAGAGGATTAACCAAAAGATAACGAGATGAATGAATGAATTATATTGCAGAGTTTCATGGACAACATAAAACCAGTAAACTCAACTGAAAAATTAGTCTTTTCTAACCATTAGCGCATGATAAGAGTGAAGAGTCGCTGCCGTCAGCACCGTTAAAATTCTCTGTTTGTAAAAATTCTAAATCCAGTGTAGGAAAGCGGCATCAGTTGTGTCCACAGAGCCGTTTGTTTATCCTCGGAAATGACGTTTCGTATTGACCAAAAAGATTCCGCCATTTGAGTAAGTAAGTGTATTCTGGATTTAGCATCATGGCAGCGATTCAATTAAACACCGCTGACCAACATGGGAGAAACACTCATACACCATAACATCAAGCACATGACCATGTATTGACCATGGACAAATGTATGCATCTAACTATGTGGGAGCAATTTGGTAAAGGCCATTCGCTGTTCCAGCATAACCGTGTCCCAGTGGACAAGTCCCTATACTGTCCTACACAAAACGCTTACCTCAACCCCATCCAACACCTGGACTGTGAGATAGGCGCCACCATCCTGCAGCCTTTCTAGATGAACAGGAACAGGAATGCCCAAAAGTGCACTCCAAAATCTTGTGGAAAGAGTGGGAGCTGTTAGGTGCGAAGCGGGGACCTAATGTGTAGGTGTCCCAATGAAGTGAACTAAAATGGGAAGTACATGTTATTTAGCTCAACATGTGTTTCATATTAGATTCTTTATCTTGAACTTCAGGACACAGTTCGATAAGAAATCCACTTTGATGTTTTGTAATGGTGTTCATGACAGGTCAACTGGACCAAGCATGGCAACTTTGTGAGGTGTGGTGACTTAAGACATGGAAACGAGCCCAAACTTTCGACCTGCAGCAGCGACAGCAGTGTAAATTTCTCCCCCATGCTGTTAAGTCTAATCTTCACCATTAATATTGTGAATGACTTCCAGAGGTGGTGCTACAACTCCCTAACAAAGTCAGTGCAGGCCCATGACTCCCAAGGTCCCAGACTCCCAAATGCAACTCTAATACCAACTAATAAGTCACAAACAACACAAAAAAGTTGTGTTTAATCCACTCTGAGCAGAGATCTACAGTCAGGTCTTTTTCTCCACATAATGACACGAGCGCCGTGTGTGGGTGATGAAGTGAGCGAGGGCAGGTGGAGCACTTCACTTTCCCATCTATCAAACCATGTTCTTTTTGTAATTACACGCCAAAATGAGTTAAAACCCTGGGCGCACGGTACACTGTGGCACAGGAGCTTTAATGACACGCCACTTTCACCTCCAGGAGTTCCTTGCGTCCTGTAGCAACTAATTACAGCTTTTCATAAACCCCCCCACACACATCTAGCTCCCCTACCCTCGAAACACGTCAACTCCTTTAGCTCAGCCAAACAAGTTTTCATGCAAGAATGGAAAACTAAGAGAAGGTACACCATCAACTTGGCATCTCTGCAGTGAAACACAAGGCTTCACTGCTTCCTTTTCTTTTATAATGAAGGTTTGTGCGAGTTTATAGTCTGACGTTTGACTGATACTTGGGAATTTTTTTTACAAAATCTACTTTGGAGTTTCACGTTCCCTAAAAATTTTTCTGTGGTTCTGTGATGCCACAAAACAAAGCAAGTAAATTAAACAATTATTGATTATAATACCAACAAAGTAAAGATCCACAAATGTTACATAGCAATTTACTTTTACACAGAGTTATGAGAAAGTCTGACATTGATATATATATATATATAATAATATATATATTTTTTTTTTTTGTACAGTATCAAGCGTTTGTTTGATACTGAGACACAATTAACTTTCTACAACCTTCTGCAGAACAATGTGTGCTGAGATATCAGACAGATAATGAATGGTGCAGTTATAAGTTTTAATAACTGGTGAAAAACGATAGCACATTATGTACTATGAGCAAAGCAGGCATTTGCCTTAGAAATATGTTTTTATGGGTTCTAGGAAAGTTGATAAACAGCTCTTTATAGGAATTTTCATTTGTATATTTTATTCTGACAGCTATAATAGTTCTGTGCTGCTTTGCAAGTGCAATACAAAAAAACTCGTCAGCTCAGTCAATTGCGTATTGTTTTATAGTTAGAAAGTTTGCTTATTTTATTCATATTAGATTTTATACTGTATAATACCAAATATTCATATTGTTCTTTCACTTTTTTAACAGGTAATCGAAGGATTCGTCTTAATTGAATCAACAGTGACCTCTGTCTTTACAGGTAAGAATAACAGCCAGCAGAAAGTACATTCTCTCAGCTGAAGATTGCGTTATTTCCCTGAATGTATCACAACAGTACATTTGTTGAATCACATTTTTTCTCTGCTTTACAAACAGGACACTTGTCACCCTGTGGGACTATTTTGTCCTGAACATTTCACTGCAATATGTAGAGATGATGCAACATGAATCGCAGAACAGGATCTTCATACAGCAGAGATGGTAAGAAAAAAATATATTCATTGTCAAAGCATTATGAAAACAAACCTGGAGCTTTAAAAGTACTGACACGCTACATAAAAACCTGCTTAGTGTTTTTTTTTTCTGTCAAACCCAAACTTTTTCTGCAAAAAATAAAAAATAAAAAAATAAGAAGAAGAAATTATAACCAACAAATACGTAACTAGAATTTTTGGCTAATTAGTAAAAACATAAACAAGTTAATGTCATTATCATTCTAAAGAACTAGCAGATAATGTTGTATTATAAATGCAATTAAAGGGGCCTTGACTCACATTTTAAATGCCTGCAGTGTAAATAGTTTTTACGTGGAACAGTAAATGAATTAGAGAACATTAAATTAGACTTTAGTTAGAAGTTCTTTTCAGTTTATTATTACTAATCCAAGCCGCAGTGTATGTGTGGGTGAAGAATGGGCGGTGGGGGGGGGGACTTTTCATGTCCATTACCCGGAGGACCATCACACACCTCTAAGGCCGCCGAGTGTGACCGGTCCGGCCGACTGAACCACTGAAGCCTCCTGATGGGACTGAGAAGTACAAGTGGGCCTGTAGAGCGCAGGCATCCTGGCATGACGGCTCGGCCTGGCATGGAAACCAGGGAACGATGGAACTGCTTTCTGTCAGCATTCATCATCTCGCTTCCGACTGAGGGGGGAAAAAGTTTTGGGGCTGTTGGAGAGAAAAGGCTGACAGCATGTCATGGACTGGAGTTACATGCTGCTCCGCTACGTGTTTATATTTGTTGCCGGATTGTTGTGCATCCTCTCCTGTCCTCTGCCAGCTCCTGCAAACATCTCTGCGTCACGGACGTCGGGAAACCAGTGTCAAGGATCTCAGACATGCGTGCAGAACAAAAGTGAGCACAGGAAATACAAAGCGAAAACAAAGCGCAGCCGTTTTTGACATTTTAAGGAAAATATGAAGCTAGCAAAAAAGAGCTTTATAAAGAAAACTGGTAGAAAAGCACCGAGATCCACAGTGATGTGGAAGTGGGTGTTTTCATATGTGGGCCTGTATTACACATGAAACTTCTCCAAATACCCATCCATCATCTTCCGCTTTATCCTGTATTAGGGTCCCGGGGGGTTCCCCATGCCCATCCAGGGGAGAACGTCTCGGGCGCTGGGCAGATACACCCAGAACAGGGCGCCAATCTATCGCTGGGCACACACTTACTCACACACACACACTCTATATGGGGCAATTTGGAGAACTCAATTGACTTGATACATGTTTTTGGACTGTGGGAGGAAACCGGAGAACCCGGAGGAAACCCACGCGGACACAGGGAGAACATGGAAACCTCCAAATACCCGATGCTCAAATCTAATAAAGCTCAGTGAAGCTCAGGTTTTAAAGGGAAACTTTGGTATTTTTTAACCTGGGCTTTATTTTCTCTTCTTTTTGGGTCCGGATTTGTTTGAGGGGTGTCCTTATCCAGTAGAGAATGTATTGGGCACTCGGCAAATACACCTTAAACAGGGCGTCCATGCCGCTGTGTTAATTCTGGATTCGAGAGCCAACCAGTGCAAACACCAGAGGGCCTTTTTTTAATAACGCTGTATAGAGAATAGAGTAATTAGTGCTCTGTCTCTTACAGATTATCGTGGCATCGGCTTAAAATTTGCTCAGGGTGAGTGGTGGCCTGTGATAACGTTTGTTTGCTGTGGCAGGATTTCATGAGCCTCGCCATTCAAACAGAGTCAAACAGAGAAAACAGGCAGCTGTGTTCATTTAGGAAAAAAATAGGGTAGATAACAGAGATGCTAAATATATAGATAGTGGTTGGCATTATGATTTGTTTTGCGGTTATAAAGGGTCTTTGGTTGCATTTGTACTCTGAAAGATAGAAATATACTTCCATAGATCCATTACTGATGCCACTGTTCCATGGTTCAGCTCTTGCTCCAAATAATGTACACGTTGTGCCTGTTCCAATTCAGATCCACAACATTGAATGAGCCAAGTCGTATTGTCTAACATCGGTGTCTGACCTAACGAATGCGTTTCTAAATGAGTGGACAAATATCTCCATATCTACACTCCAAAATCTACACTCCAAAATTTTTATAGTGAAAGCTACAAAAGGGCTGCATTTAGGTAATGTCATAAAAGCTGTATGTGTAATGTGTAGGTGTCCCAATACTTGCATAATTTAACTTCAAACCAAACAGAATGCACTAAGCGTGCTGTCACCTTCGTACAGGCCATAATTCATGTCTTAAGTCAATGTGCATTAAAACACTCGCGGTGGTGGAAAAGTTTACTTATATTCAACAAAGACAACAATACCGATCGCACATCGGGAATAAGCACTTCATTAATATGCAAATGAGGTGCCAGTGATTGTAGAAAAGTTTCAGATTCTGCATGCATATTTTATGCAGAAGGCTCAGCTGGCTTTTAATTGGTCTGGACGTAGGCAGGTTAAAAATTTAAACAAGCACAAAAGCGCCTCTCTCATCGAGCCCCGTAATAGTGCAGATACCCTTTTCTCAGCGCCAAGGCTTGCCAGTGCCGACAAGCAAGGGGTCGCGACCTTTGGCATTCGTGCTGCGAGTGTAACGAGAGAGAGAGAGAGAGAGAGAGAGTGAGAGAGTGTGCAGAGAAGGTGGAATGAGGCGTCTCATGAATATTGTAATGGCCTTTTGCCGTGCAATCCGATGACATGACATAAGCATACGGCACGTCGCAGCCCTCAGGAGTTGAGGATGATGAGGCTGAAGGCTTGAGGAGGCCCGAGGAGGAGGAGGAGAGGGAAGATGGCCTGAACTGGCACTCATTAACCCTGCTGAGTGTTTAGGAAGTGACAGGAAGTAAAGGAGATAGACGTTTAATTGCCCCGTCGTGATATTCAGAAAGAAGGGAACAGCTGTTTGGCACAACATAATGAGGATGGACTGGACTGTGAGGAGGCCGTGTGGATAACAAAGGGTTAAGAGAGGGACAGGGAGATCAAAATCACTTTGATCTGTGAATAAGATCCTAGTTGTAGAGAGTTTAACTGAAGAAACAAAATCTCTCACAATCTCTGTTCTCATTCAATCCCAAAGATGTTCACTAGGGGTAAAATCAGGGCTCCGTTCCTTTAACACAAGGCATGGACCGTCCCTATGCTGTTCACACAAAGTTGGAAGCATACATCCAACCATTATCTTCTTCTTTATCCTATATTAGGGTCGTGTGTGGGGGGGGGGGGGGAGAGAACGTTTTGGGCGCTGGGCAGATAGACTCAGGACAGGGGGGCAATCTATCGCTGGGCACATACTCTCACACTCACACACACTCTATATGGGGCAATTTGGAAATTTCAATTGACTTGATCCATGTTTTTGGACTGTGGGAGGTAACTGGAGAACCCGGAGGAAACCCACACGGACACAGGGAGAACATGGAAACTCCACCCAGATGGGGATTCAAACCGGGAATCCCTAGTTGGAAGCATACAGTTTTCCGAAATACATAGCAGTGGTAATGAGACTGAACGCAACGGCACAATGCACCTTTTTTGTTAACATACAAATGGTTTGTTGGCTTAAAGATGGTGTTGAATTTTACAATTGGAAATTGGAGAATTTAATTCTAAATCAAATATTAAGAATATAAATTATTGTTGTTTAAATAAGATAATTATTGGAATATTCTAAAATATTCTTTTCTAAATTCAGCACTTTATTTTAATCTAAGCTTTATCATTTACTTTTAAAAAGGACCTTTTATATCAATACATTTTTAATGTTGTATAAAATGACAGATCTTGCACAGCTGGTGGATGTTTGATGTCATGGCAACCCAGACAGTTTGATTTAAATATATTAAAAAAAAATTGGCATTTATTTAAGCAGCGATTTACCCCCCAATTATTCCATCGGCCGAGAAGCGAGATTTCTCTTCAAACCTCAAATTAGCGGATCCGCCCTCTCAGAAACGTCCGGTTTTGACACCTTGACATTTTTCCTTCTGTGATATCTCCATGCCTAAAACAGCTAAAGGTTGCTGTCTGTGAGAAGCTGCAGATTTAACATGCCGATCTTGTCAGGTGTATAGCCGCCGTACTGTAGCACTCAAACCGAGAAAAGCTCTGGTGTGATGGTTGAGTATCTACGGTGGATTACTTTACACCCGCTGCGTGTTACATCAATATTAACTCTGCAGAGCAGCAATAGAGCAGTGACTTGAATAATTTGCATAATTAAAGCCAGCATTATCTGGTGGTTTTATGTGGTGTGTATCTAGTGTGCAGATGTTAAAAACACCATTGTTCAAAATATTTATTAAAACTGCAATCCTTACATTATCTTGCTTGTATGTACACTGTAGTAACAACTGTTGCCACTACTACTACAATCACTCTACAACAGTATAAAGGAATCTGAGTTTTGGAGTTTTGTTCTTAGTCCTCTCCCATCATCATTTCATCAAATGTTTATATTCTCGTGATATTCGCATATGTCTGCATGTGACTGGAAACCACATGCAAACGGGGAGAACAAACCAACCACACAGAAAACCAGGGATCCAAAAAACAAGCCCTTCTTGATATAAGGGTGATGCCTTGTGCTGACCAGAGTTGGTATACTTCAAAAAGATGATCCGGTGACTGGTGATTGGACATCAGGTTGATGATGCATTGTCTTTATGATACTGTACGGGAATCAGATATGGGGTGCACCTGGTCCAACATTGATCTGGGAAACGTCTAATTCAAAGCGGAGCAAAGAAGCAACTATTGGGAAGAACCGAAACATGATGATACACAAAATGATTGATAAGCGCGTGCAACGAACGAGGCTTTTCGCTCGGGCCGCGCACACGGAGCGAAGAGACACCATCAATTATTTTGGAGAGTCTTCACTTTTTCAGATGGAGGTGAGATTCCTGAAGCATGTCCATGACTCTAACAATAAAAGTCGGATTTCGAGATTCCCCCTCGGATAGGGAAGAAAACGAAGCGAGGTGATGAAACCGGATGCAAATAGACGAAGCGAGGTGAAGAAAAGTAGTCAGTCGCTCGTTCCTCCTTCAAAACTAGATGAAAAAGTGTGCGGATCTGCTTCTACCTCAGCAAGCCCGGTGACAACCCGCTGTCACAGCGCTGGCGTAGACAGGAGAGCCGGGCAAATTAGACGGCCGTGGATCGGCAGAGAGTGCAAGAGGGAAAGGAAAAGTTGGCGCTAATGCGAATAATTCTCACTTTTCAGACACGAAGACGGTACCGACTGAAGACAAACACCTGACAGACTGCTTGTCAGCGTGTTGGGTAACTAAAGGGGGATAAAATCAACTTGACAGCCACAAACCCTGACTCTGCCGCCCACTGTGGACAGACACTCAACATTTTACAGTAAGGAAGGAGCTCCCTGAGTGGCACTACCCCTAACCTTCCAGGTTACATGAACACACATCAAGGCAACCAATCAAGGCTGCCAAAAAAAAAAAAAAAAACGGCACGGAAATTTCCGCTCGGCCGTTTTCGACTGACAAGCGCTTTAAAATGGCCTGTCAGTCCGACACGTGCCAGCGTGACCTTCGGGAGCCTTGTCGTAAAAAAAAAAAAGTTCAAATAAATTAATGTAAATGTACATGCAGCCATTCTTCTGTGAAGTATCGCCACCCACCCCCTCCGAAAAATGAAATATTCAGAAGTGTAAGTTAATATCCGGCAAGCACAAAGAAGAGGTAGACGCATGGCAGTTTGTGTTCGTGCTTTTTTTTTTTTTTTTTTTTTTTTTCCGAATATAATTCAGCCTGATCCATTTCCAAAAAAAAAAAAAAAAAAACCCTAATGAATTATTCAGAGGACGAGTATTTAAAAAAGATATGGCCTTTAATCGGAGAGAGAGGTGGTAATAGGTCACGAGGGGACGCTCTGAGGCGTGACGGTGTGATGTACGCTTGGTCGTTTTGATTTATTATCAAAAATGTCAGCTGAAGCCTACTGCTGAACTGGGGTCAGTGTTTTGAATTTTTGAAGCCTAATAAATGGAAATAATCACAGTCAAAAGAGGGAAGAAAAAAAGATCCAAGAGATGCGATTGTTAAGGGGTGTAAAGACTGCCTGATTTGATTCAGTGCACCTGTCTTAATATTTATGATTTAACTGACAGACCAGGGCAAAAAAATAGTTTGACTTCTCTTAGTCTGGAGTGGAATTATGTTTTTTTATTTTATAGTGAATATAATTTATTGATACGGACTCTGTTAGTTACACTGTTCTAGTCATCGATGCAGGAACGTCGAGCCGAACTCTTCTATGATGTCATAAAATTTTTATAATTTGTTGTAAAGCAAGGCATGGCGGTTAACGCAGTCCACACGAAAGACAGATAATAGTTTATCAAATGTATTAAACATATTTAAGGCAATATAAAATTAAAACAACACCTCAGATTGGGCGTGACCCCTACAACACAGACCATACCTCAGGTGGTATGCCACTCCAACCTCCGATCGTTAAGCAGCGGCAGTAAAAGTGCTGAGACACTAGGGGGAGCCCCTGTCTTCTTTAGCCACACTTGAACCAAAAGGCTACTTACAGTGTGCTGTCCAGTCCCAGCACGAATGCTAAGTAAAAAGCATATGGTGTGAAGAGCAGAGAGCAGCCAAAAAAAAAATTGCCCAAAGCCAAGTTGAGATCCATCTTAGCAGTTTGTTTACCTCCCACGATCATCCTAAGTTACAAAAGTGCAGCTTGTATCCACATGCTCCAGCTGTCCTGTGGCTTTAACACCTCCAAATTAATAAAACAAGAACAGAATGAATGTTGGATGAATGCGTCTCATGGGGGAGTCTGCACTTTTCATTAAGAGCTGTATTATTGATCAGTGGATGTCGTAACGCAGTCATTGAACCTGCATCACAGTAATGATAATCACCTGTACTCCATTAAATCAGCTCACGTCTTATCAATCAGCACCATGGCTGACAGGCGTATGGTACCGGGACACATCTCTAAATCACCGACTGTGTTCTATTCAGTTTCTTCTGCACAGGTGTAAAATTCAAATTTGGACACTTAGAGAAGACTTTGTTCTGTTCCAGCATGATGGATCCCCATTGCACAAAGCAAAGGACATCGCATGGTCCACACAGAACCCTGACCTCAACCCCATCAATAGCCTCGTAAAAAGCCAGGTGAGCCAGGTTCGCTTGTCCTATCATCAATGTCTGTCCTCACAAAACTTTCAAGGATTAATGGACTAAAGCTCACAGACACACTCCAAAAACTTGTGTTTAAGCTTAAAAGAGTGTTTAAGCTGCAACTTGAAAATGGGATCTCATTAAAGCTCCCAGCTCAGCCAATCAGATTTTCCAGAAGGTTCGGAACCTGCAATTTTATAAGCAGCATTAAGATACATGCAGGTTGTCTCAACAGATTAATGCTGGTTTCAACACAAATAGTCTTAATAGTGCAGAACCGCCGATATACCACGGAAACTCCAGCTTATATTAAAAAAAAATGTACCTGGTTGTTTTTGACACTTGTGGCACTTTGAACATCATTGCTCCCTGGTTTTCCTTTTAAACGTCTATTTTATTTTGCTGCAGAACAGCTTGCAATGAAAGATTCAGCAGCGGCGCCGAGCAACTAATGCGTTTCCTCCATCTCAGATAAAAGCAATAAAAAATTAACAAAAGAAATAATTAACCTTGATTGGTGCCCACAGTGGTAAGGAACTCAGGGGGGTTTAATTACTTATTAATGTGTATGCAAATTCCCCTCTTGTGTTTGAACGGCCGAAATGAGACTGCGACTCAAATTCAGGCAGAATTTGAGTTGCGACTTATGTTCCAGCATATTTAGATTTCCTGAATCTTTCAACTCGTGTTTGTCGTTTGGATTTTCTGAAACATGAGTGAATGGCTGATTATTTTTTTGGTGCTTTTCGGTTCATTAGAAATTAGAAAAGACTGAAACGAGAACAGATTAGGACATGACAGTTGTTAGGACAGACCTCTTAGTCACCGAGTCCAGATGTTTTAATCAGTCTCTTCAAAACATGTTTTTAATCAGGCACTCAGCCGTGTATTTGGGAAAATTGTATGCGCCTAAATTTGGGTAGGCACGGTGGCTTAGTGGTTTAGCACGTTCTCCTCTCAGCACTAGGGATTCCCGGTTCGAATCCCCATCTGGGTGGAGTTTTCATGTTCTCCCCGTGTCTGTGTGGGTTTCCTCCGGGTTCTCCGGTTTCCTCCCACAGTCCAAAAACATGGATCAAGTTAATTGAATTCTCAAAATTGCCCCGTTTAGAGTGTGTCTGTGTGAGTGAGTGTGTGCCCAGCGATGGATTGGCGTCCTGTCCTGGGTCTATCTGCCCAGCGCCTGAAACGTTCTCCCCTGGATGAGCATGGGAAACCCCACCGCGACCCTAATAGAGGATAAAGCGGGAGATAATGAATGAATGAATGAATTTGGGTAAGGCCTATTTCTCTTTTAGCATAACTGTGCCCCAGTGTACCAAGCAAGTTCCATAAAGACATTTGGTTGGGTCAGTTTGCTGCAGGAGAACATTTATATACATTTACATTTACATTTGGTCATTTATTGGACGCTTTTATCCAAAGCGACTTACAAGGTGAGAACAGGGTTCATCACAACATCCCTGGAGCCATGAGGGTTAAGGGCCTTGCTCAAGGACCCACACTGGTAACTTCAGTGGACCCGGGATTTGAACCCCCAACCTTCAGATTGATAGACCAACACCCCAACCACTAAGCTTACTCACAAAGATAATAAACACCTTTAAACTAGAACTAGAATCTTTAAAATGAACTAGAACAGAGAGAACAGCCACTTTCAGAACAGATCCTTTCGTCCAACATTAGTGTCCTGCCCGGCAGATGCTCTAGGAAGGACATAATCATTAAAGAGGACAGATCATGTTGTGAAACAGTTGGACTACTGAATGGAACTGTGGAACTACAAACTCCATCTATATAGTGGTCAGCAAGTGTTTTAAATAGCGTTTCCATCTTGATGTTATACATTTTGTGAGGATTGTTGTGATAATAATGTAATTTATGAATCAGAGTATCAAAGCATGTCTTAAAATTTAAGAGCATCATGTTAACTGGTCGGGGCGGCAGAGTGGCTTAGTGGTTTAGCATGTTCTCTCAGCGCTAGGGATTCCCGGATCGAATCCCCATCTGGGTGGAGTTTCCATGTTCTCCCCGTGTCTGCGTGGGTTTCCTCCGGGTTCT
>JAFMOD010000074.1:408401-530901 GCA_019802435.1 Corydoras maculifer
GTGTGTGTGTGTGTGTGTGTGTGTGTGTGTGTGTGTGTGTGTGTGTGTTGTGATGCATTACACGGGTTTCAAACTGAAATGCACGTCCACAGCTGAATTAGTTCAGTTTAGTTTCTGTAACTCTGTTGAATTTAAACATATAGAGTTTTTATTGCTCAGCCCGGCGGCGTGTTGCGACCTGCCCCGGTGCGGCTGCGGCTAAGCTAACCAGCGTGAGCCCGGTCACCGGTTCCTCTGAAGCGGGTTAAAGCCACAGCGGCACACGGACCTCAGATCAAAGTTATTCTGGTGGTTTTTTAGTTTGCTTTCGGGTCGATCTGATCGAGGCTCGTTCGCGTCAGCGGGGCCGTGCGCTCGGTGTCAGGGACGTCGGTGCAGCTGTAGCTTTAGCCTCGCTGCGGTCGTTAAGCTCGTTAAGAGGATTTCATGTTTATTTAACTCCGACTTCTGACAGATAAGAAGAAGTCTACAGAACTGCAATTCGACTAAACAAACGGTTCTGCTTTCGCTTCACTCTGGTTTTGAGGTGTGTGTGTGTGTGTGTGTGTGTGTGTGTGTGTGTGTGTGTGTGTTTAATGAGGGGCTGGAGGTGGATGTGAAGGGAAAACATTGAGACTTGCAGATACATCCATCCATTATCTTCTGCTTTATCCTATATTAGGGTGAGGGGGGGTTCCCCATGCCCATCCAGAGGAGAACGTTTCAGGCGCTGGGTAGATACACCCAGGACAGGATGCCCATCCATCACTGGACACACACACTCACTCGCACAGACACGCACACATACACACGCAATTTGGAGAACTCAATTGACCTTGAACCATGTTTTTTGGACAGAACGTTTCGGGCGCTGGGCAGAGACACCCAGGACAGGACACCAATCCATCGCATTTATTGAAATAAGACCATGTGACTTCAGACATAAGTCACTATATGCTGAAGGCGGAAACGACTCCGACGCCTGACGTGAGCCACAGGATGCGTTTTGTAAGAGGGTCAGAAACCACGTTTGAGGTCCCTGGTTTTTTACAGAGTACAGTACTTTAGTAAATGCTCTTGGTTACCTACTTGGGTACCACTTCCTGTGGTTGACTCGCAGGGTGTATGGAAGGGTGAAGTGGTAGAGGGTTCAAGGCAAGGATAAAGCTCTTTTAGAATTCATGGCAAGAGAGATTGAAATTGCACATGGGTTCTGTTGTAGCCTCCAGCTCCTGCAGACTGACTGATTGCTTCCATCAAGTGATTGATCTTCATGATGTCAACACAACCATAAAGTATAGGGCTTGAAAGAACCCCCCCACACACACCCATGTGACCATGAAGGTGGCACCAAATGCACTTAATAAATATTTTCTTGATAATTAAACCATGACCTGTAGTTCTTACGCTTCAGTAATGATTTAGTTTAGCTGTCAAATGCGAACCACAGGTAGGAAGATGCTGTAAGCTTTAAACACAGCAACCAACAAACATGTAAGCTCATAGTGCCCCCCCGGTTACTGTGATTTACTCTTTAATGTCCTGCAGTGGCACTGGAGGCCTCATGAGCTGACTGATGGCATCATCAATCAGCTGGCGCCCAATGGTTGGCATTTGAGAGAAATGAGGTCGGACAGGAAAGTTTTTTTTTTGTTTTTTTGGTGGTTATTTCTTCTACCATCTCTGTTCTACACACCAAATGTATACATCTTGTGGAGACACATGATGAGCTCCATACGTTCTTGTTTTACTGGCACTGACTTGAACGTCACCTGGTCAAGTTGCAACCCTCCATTGTTGATACACACTTTCAGTCTCACCTTGCAGACTTCTGTAACATTATTACCCGAATGATTCTCAGGAACTGTGTCAACAGGATGAAGCAGAGGATCTGACTTGGGTTGTGGAAGGTTACAGGACCCGGCCATGCGCGGCATCCTGATGAAGGTGTTGATGTGCTGCATCCTCATCTGATGTTTCACAGAGCACCGGTTTGTTAGTTAATGGCTGTGATCAGAACATTGTGCATATGGAACTGCAACTCGACTAAACAAACGGTTCTGCTTTCGCTTCACTCTGGTTTTGAGGTGTGTGTGAGAGTGTGTGTGTGTGTGTGTTTGCTGAGGGGCTGGAGGTGGATGTGAACCTTAAATCTCATTTAAAACACCCAAAACTTGTACATCACTGAAGATGTGTCAAAACACAAAATTTAAAACAATAGCTGTTACTCACAGTCAGATCTATGTCCGATTACATTCTCACTTTTTGCACATTACTCAGCTTGGTTTAAAAGTGGAAACTGAGACTTCCACCCACAATAGGTTATTTTGATCTGCATTAAAGTGTGACTGCAGTCGTGTTCTTTTGTTTTTTCACTGTACAAAAGAAAGTGTGAACTCAATAAGTTTACAAGAGTCTTTGCAAAACTGCTCGAGGTTCTTTTCACCGAAATGCATATGTAAACAAACCTCAAACTTCCTTTTGAAGTCAGAACAAATGACAATAGGAAACCCTTTTTATTAATGTACATGTTATGGACAAAGCTATTGAAACATGTCTCCTAGTTAAAGCAGAGTTAAATTTGGCTGTTGAGTCATTTCTACAGCTTCTCTTTCCTCTAGATACGTTTCTTCCGACTACTCGATTACGGATGACTGTTTTGATCGAGTTTTCACATTCACACTAACTGTTCACTAGATGTTATACTGCCCTCCGACATCATGTGACCAATTTCCATACGCCGAATCTCCAATAAGAAATGGCTCTAATAAAGTGGCCATTCAGAATGTGTATTAATATTGTTCGGCTGTGTTGATTCGGTGTTGATCGGCAGTTGTGTGTGCAGTTGAAGGTGAATTGAAACTCATCCAGACCTGCACTGCGTCTTATCGGAGGCTATCAGTGGTTTTATCAGTAAAGTCAATATTGATCCAAGATAAGCGGCGTGTGCTTAACGGTGGTAACGAGATAAGCACTTATTAAACGCTGCCAGGAGTCTGATGAGGTAACCGGGAGCGCAAACAGGTTTTGAGCAGCACCAGCTTGTTGACCCTTCACTAGAACTTGTATTTATCTGTCTTAGCTGTTCACTAAGTAACTGTTTACTAGTCTTCAGTCTTATATAGATACATCCACATATTCATAGTAATGTGAAATGAAATATTTAAATGTGTAAACCAGCATGTTATGCCGTGTTATTCATTCATTCATTCTTTTCCGCTTTATCCTATATATGGGTCACAGGGGGGTTCCCCATGCCCATCTAGGGGAGAACGTTTCGGGCGCTGAGCAGATACACTCAGGACCAATCTATCACTGGGCATATACTCACTCATACAGACACGCACGCATACACACTTTATATGGGGCAATTTGTAGAACTCAATTGACTTGATACATGTTTTTGGACTGTGGGAGGTAACCGGAGAACCCGGAGGAAACCCACGCAGAGACGGGGAGAACATGGGAACTCCACCCAGATGGGGATTCGAACCGGGAATCCCTAGCGCTGAGAGGAGAACATGCTAAACACTAAGCCACCGTGCCGCCTGCCGTGTTATTAATTTACGTAAATGAATGGAAGGGACTACTTGGATGTAAAAGGTGGTTAACATCCACTAAACTAACTTTTGGGCTCGAACAGCAACTTAGATTTGGGACGGGACACAAATGGACTTTAAAAATGGTGCTTATGTCTGTGTTGTGAATAGGATGTGATATTTGGGGTGCATCCTTGAGATAAATCCATGTAAATATTTAGTCACAACATTGTGTGTGTGTTTTCGTGTGTGTGTACATAGCTGGGGCTGATGACTGTAACGCTGTTTCCCATCCGACTCTTCTTTGCTGCCTTCATGATGCTGCTAGCATGGCCGTTTGCCTTCATCGCCACCGTGGGCCGCAGTGAGATGAGTGTGGAGCCACAGTGCTTCTGGAGGAGGTGAACCAGCTCTCAGTCTCTGTTCTAATTAAACTTGAAATGAATTAGATGTCATGAAATCTTACAGCACAGTATTTTTAAGAATTGTCACCACATGACTGAGGCAACATCCAGGTCACATGACTGAGGGGTCATGTTTTTTTTTGTCTCCCAGGGCAGTGGACATTGTCCTGCGAGGCATCATGCGAGCCATGTGGTTTGCCGGCGGGTTCCACTGGTGCAGAGTGAAAGGCCAGCGGGCGCTGCCGGCTCAGGCGCCCATTCTCACGCTCGCCCCACATTCGTCCTACTTCGACGCCATTCCCGTCACCATGACAATGGCCTCTATTGTCATGAAGGCCGAAAGCAAAGACATTCCACTTTGGGGAAGTAAGTACAAACATAGACGCGTCCTTCTGATCACTGATATTATCGATTAATGTGTGCGTTGTATTTAGTCATGGTTCTATAAGCACACTGACTCTTGTATCGTGGCTTTAAAACCCCTTCATTATTAATCAGAGTTTTAGAGATAAATAAAGTAATGTTAGTGTTATTACAACTTAATAAAAATAAAATGTAATTGAATTGACTCAATTTTGTTGTTAATTGTTCGTTTTTATTTCTTTCCTTAGCTCTAATTAAGTACATCAGGCCTGTGTTCGTCTCGAGATCAGACCAAGACTCGCGCCGAAAAACTGTGGAGGAGATCAAACGGAGAGCTCAATCCGGAGGGGCGTGGCCACAGGTAGAGTGAAAGCTCCCTATACTTGGCTCATCTCGGGTTTCCGGGTAGTCGTCCCAACCTCTCACCTCATCTCGTCGGTTAGTTGCTCCGGCTCGTCAGGGAGTTGCCACAGCTGCACTTGCTACATCTTGGCAGGAAGTCGCACAACCGTCCTCACCTCTCCTGCCCTCGTCTCAGTTCAGCGGCTGAGTACATGCACCAGTTTAAAGCTCCCTCAGCGCTCTTAGTTTTGCAGTTAAATAATAGTTTAGAAGGTGAAACCTCCACTGATTCCCACGCTTCACTTTGTGCTGAGGTCATGTCAGGTCAGGGTTAATGCAGGAACGTGGTTGGTGGGGAGTCAAAAATTTATGCAGACCAAAAAAAAAAAAGAATCAGCATCTTATGAATTTAGTTTTTGATCCTGGGTTTAATAAACTGATGTCAGTCTGGTGAGAGATGATGGATTTAATGTTGTAATCTCTTTCATCATCTGATTAAGTTAACGATCACAACCTGCCTTCATTCTCTTTCAGTTTATATATTTTTTAATGTTTCTTTGCAGATAATGATCTTTCCAGAAGGAACATGCACCAACAGGTCCTGTCTGATCACTTTTAAGCCAGGTATGTGTGTGTGTGTGTGTGTGCGTGCGTGTGCGTGTGCACATGCTGTTTGCACTGTGTGGCTCAGTATTACACACTTTCTTTCCACACTACTTTCTTACAGTTTATATTGCAGATTGTTTAACCACGAGCACCAGCCGCAGCTTTACACTTTTGATGAACCTCTCGGAGGTTTGGTGTTTTCCTCATGTTTCCCCAGAATGTGGGTGCCATTGACAAAAGACAGTGGTGCCGAACCGCTGTACAGCCCAAACCGTATAGATTTAGTGTTTAAAAACTCTGCAGTCTAAAGATGTCTATTCTGGTGGTCAGGTTCTTTCATACCAAACTTTCCCCACAATTCACTGACTGAGGTGTGCCCCAATACTTTTGTCTATGTGGTAAATTTAAAATAGCTGAAAACTGAGGCACAGATTTCCATTAAATCAGTTTAAATCCAATTAATTCATTTTCAAGACTCCAAAATACGTATTATAATTATTAACATATTTTATAGAGAATAAATGTCATGTTTATTACTGAGAACAGAACAACGAAATTACATAGAGTATTTTTTATTTTATTTTTTTATGAAAATGAATTTAAAAGACTAATGTCAATAATGAGTGAATGTTTAACAGAATGGCATTCACATCACTGACCGTCTAACTGCTCTTCTGATTGAGCCAAATTAATAATAACAACTCAACGTCTTTACTCTCAGTTCTGCTATCGCTTTAACACCTTTTGCTGCATTTATCTTATCACTTCCTTTTACGCCAAAACGGCTCTGCATCGTGGACAGCGACTTTACGTACCTGCGACCAATTTCAGCGATCTAAATTCCTCTCTCGTATTTTATGATTTCCTTCAACTCGATCATGGTTCTGCTCTTTTTGTTTGATTGGTTGCTGGCTCTGGAAACTCCCACGATGGGGCCAGGGCTGGAGCATTAACGTTACTTTTACTTAGCAATGGAAACACTTAATAGAGACAATGAGGTCTGTGCACCGTGATTAAGTCCAAAGCAGCCTGCGAGAATAGAGACCTAATTTTTGCGGAGAAAATCAATGAACACCGAACGCCGTTGTTTTTTGTTTTTTTTTGATACATGACATCATTCTTTCCTACAATCCATATGAACTTTATGATATTTCAAATGTATTTATGATATTCAGCCAAGTCGAATATTTAAGGAAATTTATTTTAGTCTTTGAAGAAAGTCTGCCTTTTTTGCTTTTATTTTAACTATGATTTTTTTTTCTTATGTAAAGAACATGGTGAACAAGGAAGTATTTCATCATGAGGTGTTAATATAAAAACAAAACATGTTCACACATAAAACCCTCTGATTTGCATGTTTATTTTAAACTGACACCAGTCAGCAGCTAAGCCTCAGTTCTGATCCGATCATCTCCGTTTCATCTTAATCTGGTCCGAGGCTGCTGCCTCATTTTGAACATTAAATCATATTTTTGTTAATGACCTGATTGTTCACTGTTTATTGTTCTTTTACCGGCAGGTGCTTTTATTCCAGCGGTTCCCGTGCAGCCAGTTGTTATTCGTTACCCCAATCAGCTGGTAAGAGATTTTAAATGAGATTTCCCTGCTTAATGAACAGGATTTTTCTTCATTAGTCTAATTTATATCCTCATAAAATTAGATTAATAATCTCACCAGCAACTTTATTAGATTTACCTCAGTGTATATAATCTAATTGTCTAGTGGACACTTTATTAGGTGTAGAATCTGTACCAATGGTGGCTTGTCTGCTCCACCTACTCTATAAATGGAATCTGTAGTTCTCCAGTTACATTCTGTAGTCCTTCTGCTGATGAGGACCCCTGAAGTGTGTTGCCCTCCTACTAGTTACATAAACATGTTCATAAATTCACTCTACAATAATCAAATCATATTATGGGCTAAAATAATTATTGTGTGTGAATAATGTACATTATTTTGTCTCTGTAGGACACCATTACTTGGACCTGGCAGGGACCTGGAGCGTAAGTATTTTAAAAAAAATTATAACTACTTAAATTTTTTTGGACAATCTTAAGAAACCACTTAACAGACTTTTATCTTTTAAATTAACACTATTTTTTTTTCTTTTAGTTTTTTCCCCCACTAAAATGTTTATCATGTGACCCATAGTTAATAAACTGTACCTACCGTGAATATGTTGTGGCACTAAGGGTGTCTGAGAGCTCACAACTCGACCCATGATACAAAGTGAATATGATAAATGATAAACATTTTAAAATTAGAATTTCTATCATCGTTAGCTCTATCCTCAAACATCAGACAAGAGATTAGATTCAGAAATCACAGCTCTGTCATTGAAACAGAAGCAACCGTAATACTTCTGCCAACCTGACTTCATCCTTTGATGTAAGGTGTCAAACCACCACAGCAAAACTTTAGTGGTGTTTTTATTATTATTATTATTATTATGATGATGATGATTTTGTAGCCCGATTTGACTCTGACTTTTGCTCAGCTGACTCCCTGCTGTCTGCCGTGAATTCTGCTTTAGCTGTATCACATGATTCAGTTTCTGATGAATCATGGGATGGCACACAGTCACTCGCTTCTGAATTTCTAAACATTTTCGCCCGCTGTGTTTTAGGACAGGCCAATTTATATCAGGTTTCAGGTTTTGTGAATAACACCCCCCCCCCCCAATGCCCCCTTGCCCCAAAGAAAAGCGTGTTTTTCAGTCCTAAGGCAACGTTATACAGACTGTGGCAGAACTATATAATACAAACATATAGATTCTGTATTGTGACTATAAATTAAAATAAGATCTCTCTTCAGGTTTAAGATCCTGTGGCTGACTCTGTGCCAGCTCCACAACGAGTTTGAGGTGGAGGTGAGTCAGAGGGTTTGGTTTCATGTGGAAATGATGATGAATTGTATTTATTCTGCAGTGTAAGGTGTTTAATCTGTCATGATTTGTTTTATGTGTTTCAGTTTCTTCCCATTTATACACCCAGTGAGGAGGAAATGGGGAACCCACAGCTGTTTGCTCACAACGTGCGCCGCATCATGGCAAAGTACGTCCCGTTTATGCATTTAGACCAGACGCCGGCGGGACGGTTTTGTCCTTTGTTAATAAAAGTTAGAACTCACACGGGATTGAGATTATATTTGGGGAATAAATTATTTCTTATTTGTTTATACTGTGAAGGTAATAAAATCCTACACGATCTCTGCCCTGTTCTCCTCCTTTCACATGCTCATGCTAATTAGGCTGGATCAGATTGTGCCAAATAATTAAATTAATTGTACTGTATAGCAAGTTTTCCAGCACCATCTGTGAGAGACAATAAGTCATTAAGACACAATGTTTAAATAAGTTGAACCAGTTGAACCAGTCTTGTAATTAAAACCTCCTTTGCCCTCCTCACTCATTGCAGTGTAATATGTGTTAAATCCACAAGAGGGCGCCATATTTCACTAACCATAACCCTTTGTTTCGAAGGTGCACAGGTAGCAGAGAGATCCCTGTTCTGTGAAATGAGCTTCATGTTCTGTTTTAATGCGATTTAGTATTTTCTACTTTTAAATCTTTGCTCCGTTAAATGTGAGGATGTTTTTAACACTAAAGACTTCTTCGCAGAGCTCTGAAGGTTCCTGTGACCGATTACTCTTTTGAAGATTGTCAGCTGGCAATGGCAGAGGGACAGCTCAGATTGCCTGTGGACACCAGTCTGCTGGAGTTTGCCAAGCTGGTCAGGAGCCTGGGGTGAGAAACTGGGGTTAAATAGGTCCTTCACTAATGCCATTTCAATACAGTCAGAGGTGTGTGTTGTCAATGATGTCACGGCTGGACAAATGGCTCAACCAATCAGATTTAAGGACCGGAACTGCCCATTTCATAACAAAACATTTGTATGATGTTATATGTATTATTTGTTTGCATTCAGGTTAAAGAAGACAAACAGTGAGAAGATGTTGGACGGTTACAGCCAAAAAGCAAGAAAACTGCAGGGACGGAAACAGAACTTGGAGCAGTTCGCTGGTTTCCTGGACTTGCCGCCATCGGAGCTGCTCAGAGACCTGTTTGCCCTTTTTGATGAGGTTCGTTAATCTTCTTATTATCGTCTATAAGCTGAATTCATAGAGAAATGTCAGCATGTTTGTGTCATGTAAGATTGTGATTCAGAGAACTGACTGTTTTGTCCACTAGAGGGCAACAAAACGCCCTCATTTACTAAATGATTGTCAGCTGAATGATAAACCACCCTCCTTCTCCTTAGTCTTTGTGACCTGAAAACTTAAACTGACATTTTTATAACAGTTTCTGTCCTGAGTGTGTGTTTTAAAGATAAGAAGGTGATGGAGTTCAGGTTGGAACCTGCACTGAATTCATTATCAATAAAGTAGAATCACTTTCATGCCTAATTTCCTGTACCTCTGTAGATTACAGTGACTCCTTCTGCAGGTCTGTAATTAATGTGTTCTGTTTGTAGCGCGACGAGGGAGCGATAGATGTGCGAGAGTTTGTCATTGCATTCTCTGTAGTGTGCAGACCAGCCAAAACGCTGGAAACCATCGGACTAGCTTTCACGGTATGACCTCTGTTATTATTAAATAAATTAAGTAATTATTAAATAAATCTCTGTGGGTTCTTATGTATTAGAACAATGAGTACTTTTGATTTGCATGAGATTCCAGTGGTGCAGAATAGGGATGAGACAGTTAAAGATGCTGATGGTACTATTATTGTCAAATAATACGAAATAATTGACTTTTCAAAAAATTGCAAAAAATCACCAGAACAATGTACGGCTTCTTATCTTTCTTCTTTGTTCAACATCAACACAAAATGACATCTTCTCAATGTTAAAAAAAGACAATACAGGGCTTTTGCTGAATATTAACAGAAATTATTCAATTCTTGTGTAAAATTAAAAAAGGATTTTTGTTCTGTGTGAGTTGCGTAAAGTGCTCTATGATAAATTAATTGTACCATTTTTAATTGCGATTTATTGCAAAAACAATTAATTGTCTCAGCCATACTGCAGAATGCAGGGGGTCGGGTGTGGGCCAAAACTAGTAAGTCATATATCAGCACAAATGTTTTCACCTTTTTTTTTTAGACAGTATAACAATTTTAATGAGATTAGTAAATGTTTAGAGTTTTTATTGGTCTGGTTCTTATTTTAAAATTTATGTTACTGTTGCTTTAGTTGTTTGAAGCAGAGCAGGAGGGAGGCATTTCGGAGGGCGAGCTGGAGGTCATCCTGCACACCACTCTGGGTGTGACAGAGCTCAAGGTGTCGCGTCTCTTTCATGCCATCGATGTGCACGACTCTGGCAGAGTTTCCTTCGGTGAGAACTGGATGAGAATTTACGTCATTTACAGAAACAACAATGTTTAGTTCCTTTTACATTTCTATTTTCTTATTGAAATAGAAAACTCGTTTCCCCTGTTTGCCCTCTAAGTGATCTCTTGCGCCCTCTGTTGACAGAGATGTTCCGCAGCTTTGCCGAGCAGCAGCCGGACTTTGCGGAGGAGTTCCTGTACTCAGAGAACACCAGCTTCTTCAAAAACTTCCTCTCATCCAGCCTCGTTTCCAACGGGTTCTGCGCCGACTTCACCCTGCGAGAGCGCCAGAAGAAACTCGACTGAAGGTTCTCAAATTTAAACGTGGAGCGCTGTTGTATCAAAAAATCACAAAGTTTACTCCTTAAAGTTCAACTTTCTGTTTCTCCTTTACTTCTACCAGGTGGTTTTACGAACTCTGAACATGTTTCTGGGCAGAGAGGATCTTAATGCTTATTTGATGGTTATTACATTCTATCGGTTGTCATGACGACAAACATAAACCGAATGCCTGATTGTGGGTTTTGCTTTATTAGCGGCAGAGTGTAAACCTCTCTTCCATAAGAAATCTGATCTCGGTTTAATCGGTCAGATTGATGATCCTTTCTGTTCTGAGACCAGAATCGGGTTCCAACATCACCAATTTTTTTTCTTGCTTTCTTTTTTTTATTATTAGAAGGGACCGCATTTCCAAGAGCCAAATATCCTTCGAACAACAATTTACTTGACAGCACTTTTAGTTTAGTTTTTAAGCTAGAGTTGCTGAAACGGAAAAATAACAACAACAAAAAAAAAACACACAAAAAAAACTAGGAATGCAATCAAATCGGAATTTTTTTAATTTACTTTATTTTTCTAAGAAGTCGTAAATAATAGTGTTACGATTTTCTTTGTACTGCATGTGACAGATTGCTTGCGTACAGTATTACTGCGGTTCAAACGCACTGGTGATAAATATCTGATCCTCATCAGGTCTGAGGTGCGTAACCATCAGCTCCACATGCTGAATTTTTCTGAATAACGTTAGTTTCGAAGCTCAGGGCATCACGACGCTTGTGCTAGTTTCCATGACGAATGGAAATGTGCCGATTTTTTTTCATATCACTGTCGGTCAGTTTATGAAGATGTCAGAATTTAAGCTGTTTTAACCATTAAAATGATTTTAAATAAGGCCAGGGACACTTTAAAGGTTCTCTATTTTTGAGTATCGGTTAACGACCGTGCTGAATATCGCAATGTAGAATCGATTGTTTCGTGAGCGTCAGTTACAAATCATCAAAAAGTGTAAGCTTTCTTAAAACAATCAGTCGGGACCAAAACTAATTTGACATTTGAGACCCAAGTCATAAAAATCATCGGTTATCTGACATCTCAGTGACTACATCGTTAACGTTGTCTTATTAATCATACAAATCAAGGGCCTTAAATTCAAACGACTCTCTGGGTTCTACATGGAGGACTTTGAATATTAAACACGTTTCTAAAGATCCTTTCCTTTTAAAAACTACCAAATGAATTCTGCTGCAACTAATAAACATTTTACGGTTAATTAATCCGACTAGTATTTTCTCAATTAATTAGTTGCTTGATTTAAAAAAATACATGGATTAATGCTTTACAAATTCCAGTACGACGTCCTCGCATGTCCTGCTATGTCCAACCCGACTTAATATGCAGCAGGAATTTAACACCATGTCTAATTTACATAATGTTCCTTTAATCAGTAAAAACAATGCATTGCGTTTGAACATTAAAGGTGCAATATGCGTCTTATGTACAACAAATATTTAAACCTGTAGTTTGTTCACTTTCTGCCTTTTTTCCCTCAAACAAAGAACGTAAACAAGTTCCAGGTTTTGATAAAAACCAAATATACATTATATGGACAAAAGTATAGGGTCACGTCTCTTAATTCCTAACTTCAGAAGTTATATTCAGTCCCATTGACAGGTGTGTATCATCAAGCACCCAGCCATGTATTGGGGGAACAGTTTGGGGAAGGCCCCTTTTCTGTTCCAGCATGAAAAGCCACGTATTTAATGACATGGTTGGGTGACTTTGATTTGGTAGAACCCTGAACTTCACCCCGTCCAACGTGTTTGTTCTAGTTCATTCCAGAGATTGTCTGATCTTGCAAACATTCCCAGAGACACACAATCTTGTAGAAAGCCTTACAGCCTTATCAGACGAGCGGAAGCTGTTTAGTTTCAAAGGGAGGGACCAACTTAGAATGTGGTGTCAGTGTCCCAATACATGTCCATATGGTGCATTTGTACTGTTTAAACAGCAGAATTTCCTCATTATGGTCACTTTTAAAGCCATTTTGCCTCAAATTCTGAACATTTTGTCTGGAGATTGATGATTTGCATGACACTAGAGAAGCCAGAGTTGTAAACCAGGTGCTTAGTTAAAGGTACTTTTGCTTGTTGCTGGTCGTTGGTTTCCCTGCCTGACGGAAACAATACGCTCTGTATTAGTTTTATAAACTTCATTTAGAATATATGCATCGGACAGTTAAACGGATTTGTTCTGCCTCTCACCGTTTCGTACCTCCTCACCATCCCGACCCCCCTTTTTTGTACCTTCACCAACTAAAAATATTTTTGATGAAGTTTAAACATTTTCACTCAACACTCGCGGTTCTGATGCTTTGATTAATGAAGCTGTTGTGAGTCCAGCATCTCAACGTAAACCGATTCTTGGCACATGTTTTAGGAGGAGATTTAACATGTTCTTTCACTGCCATAAAGATGTGATTACAGCGCCCCATTGAGACGATGCTGTACTTCTTAATCGTCATTAGAATATAAACTATTTTTACCGTTTGTTCGGGTTTTAAGCCGTGTCATTTTGGGTCATGATAAAGTGAATGTACAGACAATCCCTCACGCCGGTCCGTCCTCGACGTTCTCGATGCGGTACGTATGACGGGACGGAGCGCTGGCTTGAGGAACGTTGATGCTCGTCACTTCTTTTGCCACTAATTTGTGTTTTGTTTGTTGCACTTTAGATTTTTAGGGTTTTCTTTTTTTAATCAGCTTTTTATTTATTTTTTTTTTTTTTACAACTGGCTCTGACTGTCCCGAATGGAAAGCATGTGACATTAAATCATATTCTTGACTTGTAATCCATGTGCTGGGGGCGGAACTGGTTTCTGGTTCCAACACGTATCGTTATTCTTGAATGCACACTACACTAAAGCTCTCAAATCGGACACGAGTTGTCTTTGACGTCCTGCGGTGCCTGTGGAAAATCATCAGAACCCTTAGAGTCTCGTCATTAATACTCTCTGGTCTCTTTATTAGATACCAATGTTAATCTCCAATCTCATTGTTCATGTTATCATCTTAACTTTCCAAATTATAAGAATATAAGAATGGCCATTATAGCTGCAACGAGGGTCCAAATTAAAATAGCATGTCATTAAAACTGTGGATGTTATGTGTAAGTGTCCAAATAATTTTGTCCACCTCGTAGAAAATCTTGCAGAACTAAACCAAACAGAATCAAATTAATCTTTTGAAACTTGAACTTGAAACTTTTAGTTAGATTTTTAAGTGGATAATGAGATCCTTACTGAAAGTATGATGATTTTCTTTAAGCATTGTAGGTGTTTAATGTTTAACTTGTTTAAATATTGCAGGTCAAAGTGACGTGTTAAGCCGATGGTAGAACACACGTGGAGACGCAACTCGATTCAATCAGATTTTCTTACTTTATTGTTCGTTCTCTCTTTCAAGGGAATACGTTTAAATACTGAGACCTGAGTTTCAGTGTCAACTCTAAAGTATGGTGTGGAGGGAACAACAATATGATGAATGATAGACTTGTGTTGATTTGGATTTTATCTCTTAGTCTAGCTGAAGACATTTGTAAGCTGTGGAGGGGACAACCCGAAGCTCTATTGGTCTGATCATGTTTAACTAATGCGCATGTCTGATACTGTAACGCTGATGATCTTTTAATGTGAATGTTTATGAAATCCTCAGCCCCTGATGACCAACACGGCTTACGATATATACACACGATATATTTTATAAACTGCTCCTGGTCCTGTTTAAACGACACACACACACACTGCCAGTTTAACTTTGCTGAACCGTCCACTCGGACGTTTCCACCATTTGGGGCTGAAGACGAGAGACGTTGTCCCTCCGATGGCTCAAACTGTTTTTCTTTGCATTTTTTTGTATCATTGTTTCACATCCAATTGTTTTAAATGCCATGAAATGACTTGTCATGCTGACCCTTAATAAAGAGGGACATAAGGAAGACGAGTGGCTGGTTCTTTACACCAACTTTCTTGCAATAGCACAGTACCGTCAGCCAGTTCTGTCCACTTTGTAAACTCAAGATTAACACCAGGTATTACCTGTAGTTCTACGGTTCCATTCTGTAGTCCATCTGATCATCTACATACTCTGTTAGTCCTCTTTGGTATGTTCTCTGAGGATCAGGAGCAATGACAGAGCAAGTATCATAAGGGTGGTGGATGATTCTCGGTGACGTGGTGCAAGTGGTGACCTCATGTCCCTCCACCCTCCTGTCTGCAGCGTTTTGTAAACGCTGATGGAGGGTGGAGAACACACACTGTACTGTTTCTAATTCTACATCCACAAGGTGGAGGTTTGTAATAGTGTACAGTGTGTGGATACAGGGTTAAGACTCCAGCTGCACAACACACACTGGCACCACCATGTCAGTGTCACTGCAGTACTGAGAATCATTCACCACCCTAATGATGCCTGATCTGTCCATGGACCTGAGTCTGTAGAGAAACAGATGGACCACAGAATGGAACTGAAGAACTACAAAGTCCATCCAGTATATGGTGGGTGGAGCTGATGAAACAGGCAAGGTGATGTGACTGCAAAAATTATGGCTAATTGTAAAACTATTTAATTGTTTATTTCCGAACATGTGACTTAAGTCTCAGACAGGATGTGCAATGTCATGTGTAGAGAAGTCGTGTTTTGTTATTAACATGCCATTTGCTGGCGATTTTCTCCGCATCTCTGCCCCCCCCCCCCCCCCTGCTGTTTGTTCTGAGATTCCATGGGTTTGATCCAGAACATTTTTCAGCCCAGCAGATGTCTCCCTCAGATGATTAATTGGTAGCCTCCAGCAAAGCCTGATGCAAATCCACACTGGAGCCACCAAATGCCAAATCACAGCTTCTTCACATGTATAAGATAAAGATCATTAGAAACAGGTCCATGATTCAGTCAGACACATCCCAGTGTTTTCGAGACGCGTTGGTCGAGTGGTGACTAAAATTATTCAGTCTAATTGTTTCAGAAAATGGTTGACATTCGTTTTATTTTTAATTTGATTCTAAATCATTTCGGATCTTGGTTTCCTGTTTTTTTTTCAGTGTTTAACTTCTTCAAGTTCGTGTTTGAAACAAAAGAAATCTGCGCCAGTGGTAAACATTCATCCATCCATCCACTACGAGGGTCATGGGGGGGCGGGGGTTTTTCCCCTTGCCCAGATGCTGAGCAGATCTATCACTGGGCACACAGTCACTTCCACATACACACACTATATGGGGCAATTCTGACCAGCTAGTTTACCTTGGATCCATGTTTTTTGAATGTTTTTTTAAAGCTTTAACCTGTCAGTTAAAACTTTATCAAGTCCTATTAATGATAATAATTATAGGGCAGGATGGTGGTGTAGTGAGTAGTATGTCAGCTTCTCGGTGCTGGGGATCCAAGGTCGTTCCTCCCACAGTCCAAAAACATGCATTCAAGGTGAATTGGCTGCTCTAAATTGCTCCTATCCAAATTGCTCCTGTGTAGCGTAGGTGTGTCCCCAGCGATGGATTGGCACCCTGTCCTGGGTCTATCTGCCCAGCGTCCGAAACGTTCTCCCCTGGATGGGGAACCCCCTCCACGCAACACTAGCAAAGGATTAAACAGAAGATTAATTAAATTAAATAATAATAATAATAATAATAATCAGATCAGAATAACTTCTGTAAATCTTTTAATGAGACATTACTTCAGTAACTTCACTGTAATCATAATGAGATTATAATCTGGTTCTGGTTACTGTAAGAATTATTACAGATGTGGTTTAAACCCAGAGACAAAACGTTAAGGACGTTTCTAATCACCATGTTCAGACCAGAACCTTTTAACGTCTGATGTGTGTAACATGTTTTGTTAAATCCAGATCTCTTTTAGAGCAATTATAGGAATCTCTCATCCAATCCTGTCATTCTGAACACTTTGGATGATGTAGAAGCATCACAAGGTGACTGTAAACATGAGGACGGAGAGGCTCTCATCAGCACGAGTCTGTAAGTAGCGCTGACATTTTACTAAGTCATTCCATTTGTATCTTTTTTTCCAGTTTTCAATAACTGATAATTGAAGCATTAGATAAACATTAATTATTAATTCATTCATTATCTCCCGCTTTATCCTCTATTAGGGTCGCGGTGGGGTTCCCCATGCCCATCCAGGGGAGAACGTTTTGGTTGCTGGGCAGATACACCCAGGACAGGACACCAATCTATCGCTGGGCACACACTCACTCACACACACACACACACACACACACACACACACACTCTATATGGGGCAATTTGGAGAACTCGGTTGACTTGATCCATGTTTTTGGACTGTGGGAGGAAACCGGAAAACCCAGAGGAAACCCACGCGGACACGGGGAGAACATGGAAACTCCACCCAGATGGGGATTTGAACCGGGAATCCCTAGAGCTTAGAGGAGAACATACTAAACCACTAAGCCACCGTGTCGCCAACATTAATTATTGATTATCTAATTTTGAAAAGTTTCTAATGAAGGTTTGGTGTGAACAAAGGGGATTCTTCTGACCAGTGAAGGATTATTGAAAATCAAATAAATACTTTATTATAAATCCTTTTTTTTTTTTTAAGAATATTAAATAAATACTAAAGAAGCTGAGTCTAAGTGTCCACATGTGCTGCTGTGTTAAAAAAAAAGCTGTGATTAACGTGCAGGTGAATTAAATGAGTGTTTACTCTTTTCTTTGTTTATCTGTTTGTACGATATCTGTGTTTAACAGATTGGATGTGGAGTGATCACCCTGGAGATGGGAAGATGAAACAACTAAGGAAAAGGTGAGAGAGGGGTGGGGGAGAGAGACACTTGGAGAGAGTGATGTGTGAGAGAGAAAGAGAGAGAGAGAGAGAGAGGAGGGTGTCTGGATGGACAGATAGGGGAGGAGACAGTGGGAAGGCACCTTTGTCTCTCATATTTGTAGTGGCCTCTCACTGCCTCCTCTGGACCACTTGGACTTTTCCAACATCTCGGGAAGGTCTCACCCACGAGCCCCACTCACCATTTCATCTGGGTTCCTGAAATGGCCGGCGTTGAATTCCAGCATTCGCACCTGGAGAACTAATCCCTCGTCTGACGTGTTTTTAAACTACAGCAGGAAAAATTTCTCTGGAACTCGTCAAGGTGAGTTATTAATTATGGCTTTTAATTATCAGAGTTTTGTTCGTCTCAGCTGTGAACGCCACTGTGTTTTAAGGACATGAATTACAGACGTATCCATTTGAGCTTCAGATACTTCAGACATTTATAAAAATGAAAAATAAATCATTAAAAAAGTCATTTAATGAGAAAAAGGATTTCTTTTTATAATTGGTCACTAAAAACTCAAATCATCATCAGAATAAAGTAAATTATTGCAATAAATTGATATTTTTTGTTTAATTCTACCTGTTCATTCAACAGATGGGGAGCCTGCTGCCGCCCACATTAGAATTAAAACGCGACATTGTGAATAATTAATTGTTAATTTATAATTAATAGACTGTAATATTTTATCTTAATGTCTGTAAGTGTTTGGAATTTGATAAACAGCTTTAATATTGGTGTTGCTTTTCTGATTTGCATCTTTAATTTTCAAATCGTTTTTTAATAATCAAATCACTTGTTGATTATCCTTTTTTTTTGTAACCTTCTGAAATGTTGTCGTATAAGAGTCTGGCCTCGACATGGCCGACGGCATTCTCCTTCACCTCTCTGTTTCCTCCCTCCATCCAGCCCTTTGTATTTTTTTTAAATCTTTTTTTTACTCAGTAAACCTGAAAGCTGGTCAGCAGAGCTCCGACCGCACTCATGTCCTCCGTCGTCATTCCTTCCAACCCCTCTGGCTCTGCGGGGCCCAAAGAAGTGGAGCTGATCCTGGTGAAGGAGCAAAATGGTGTTCAGTTCACCACCTCGGCCATCGTTGGCTCCACCGGCCAAACCCACCCATCCGGCGAGGAGCGAGAGACCTGGGGCAAGAAAATCGACTTTCTGCTGTCGGTCATTGGCTTTGCCGTGGATCTGGCCAACGTCTGGAGGTTTCCCTACCTGTGCTACAAGAACGGAGGAGGTACGTGGGACAAAATCTGTTTCTGGAGCAAATGATGGAGTCAATGGGGCAACCGTTGTTTATTTAGTGCCTTAAAGATGTTCTTCTGAAAAACTCACAATCTTACTGAGCTGAACCAAGCAGCAGGTTCAAGAATCCTAAAAGATATGCTTTAAAACAGAGACACACTCAGCTACATCAGCTCTGCTTACAAACGTATTGGGACACATTACAGTCTTGATGGCATCATTTTGTCTGTTGTTTTCCCTCTAGGAAAGATTTTGGAGTTTGTCTGTGGACGGTTCCACAAGCCATCTACATTCTAGTTCATTTCATTGGCATTCAGTTGGGTTGATCTCAGGGTCTTATGTTTGCCTGCTTTGTCATTCTTAAAAAAAACAAAGACCTGCCCCATACCGTTCCCACAAAATAAGAAATTATAATTATAATATATTATGATATTATTAAATTTATAAAATCATGAATATAAATGCAAACGGTCTTTTCCCCTAGGGGCTTTTCTCGTGCCATACATGCTGTTCATGGTGATTGCTGGGATGCCCTTGTTCTACATGGAGCTAGCTTTGGGACAGTACAACCGAGAGGGAGCCGCTGGGGTCTGGAAGATCTGCCCAATATTTAAAGGTAACGATCCGTAAAGTTCTGCAATCTGAGTCTTGAATTTAAATAAAAATCTTGATGACTTTATGGTGGACTCAGGGTTCGAAGCCCCAATCTTCAGACTTTGTTTCCCTGTATATGACGTGACCGATCAGATCTGATCACATATTTATTCTTCAACCAGGGAAATGTCAGCTGACTTTTAGAAGGGTCTAGCTATATATATATATATATATATATATATATATATATATATATATATATATATATATATATATATATATCAACAGGACTCTAAAGCATCATTATTTAAATTTAGACTGCAGCTTTTAAGTCATTTAATGTTGGATAATTCATATTTTACTCAGTGATTGGTTGGGCATAACCATATTTTGGATGAGGTTTGGATGCCCGCATGTTAATATGCTTAGTAGTCAATTATAACATAGAAGGCAGAGTGATGATCTCTCCCTATTCATGGAAAACGCTGGTACCATGATGATGACGATACCTTCATTACCTTTATTATTCCCATATTGGGGAAATTCAAATACACTGTGATAGAACCGGCATTCTGAGTGAAAACAGGCTGTAAAACCTCACTGTACCATCAAAACAACTTCAGAGCCGATGTGTTGAGGTGCAATTGTTACATAATGTCTCTTTAATGCAAAACATTATTCTGATATATGTGAATTCTAAACAGTTTTAGGATATAATCAAAGGGTAATAGCGGTGTGTAACGCAGGTGGTGTAACCATACTGCGGGTTAGTGAGAGGTGGGTGTAGTTCAGCTTTGTGTGTCAGTTTAGGGGGGAGCAGGGTGTATCAGAGGACACGCTCCGTCAATTGAGAGACAGGAAGCGTTTATCTCCAGCTAAAATCACTCGGACAGAAAAAGTAAAATTGGCTTTTACTATCAAAGTCCTAAAAGCATGTCGCTCTTTAAGTGCACCGCAAAGTAATATTCACGAGGCGTCAGCGTCTGATGCCCTTCGTCATGACTTTTTTTGTGAGGGGATGCACCCTTTAACTCTGTTATATTTTATTAAATATTAATTGAATATTAATAGCCTGCTATTAATATGAGTAAAGGGTTATATGACATCAAATAAAGCATGTAGACATTTACAGCAGCATTAATGCTACAGAAGGTAATATTTAAATTGCTATTCTGTATAGCTTTATGACATCACAGTTTAAAATGCTTCCCCTTTGCAGCTTCTACGATTCTGAAAATACTTTTTAGGGAGTTTTGGAGCGTGTCTGTGCGGTGGTTTGTCCATTTATCCAGAGGAGCATTAGTGAGGTTGTACACTGATGATGGATGAGAGGACCAGCATCTCAATCGCAGTTCTAGTTCATTCCAATGGTAGTGAATGGAAATGAAGACATGGTTCTATGTGGAACAGTCGAGTTCATCCACAACAAACTCTACACAGTAAAGTCTTTATAGAACTCGCTTAACGTGAGAACTGCTTGAATTTATTCCCCTGTGATAATGTCCTGAATGAAACATCCGAAAGTTAGTGACGTGTCCCAATACTTCTGTCCATACAGTATAAGCAGCACTGACACAAACCCAAATGAAAAAAAAGTACTTTTTAAAGCAAAACAATAGATTATTCTTTACTAGGTTAGTCGATCACCTGACCTCCATCGTTTTATGTTCATAACTGTGTGTGTGTGTGTGTGTGTGTGTGTGTGTGTCTTTGACTAATACACACGGATGCATTAGGAAGCCCTCGTTATGTTTGGGATACGAGGACGATTTCGACAGATGGACGGTCCGTCGGCTGAAAGACAGGACGTGAGACAGGAAAACAGAGCGCTTAATCACAAGCTCTGTTTTCTGAGCGCCTGCCACTCGGCGGGAGATTACAGTAATTATTGCTGATCAACATGTTCACTTCCTCCAGATCGATGCCCTGCAAAGTGCCGAAAATCGCACGTGCACATAATAACTCTCACCCTACCCCAAATCTGTCCTCCTGTCCTCATGTATTATTAACTTCTGAGATCCTCAGCTCCACAGTGTTTTCACATTCTTAGTGATTCCCCATTAATAAAGTCCTCCATCATTCAGGAACCTCCAGATGAGTGTGATTTTAAACTTCATCCATTATCAACCAGATGGAGATTCGAACCGGGAATCCCTAGAGCTGAGAGGCCACTAAGCCACCGTGGTGATTTAAACTTGTATTATCTTATTTAATTTAATAGAGTGATGCTGTGGATGGCGCAGAGCTACTGTAGTTATTAAAAAAAAGTCCTAATTATGAATGATTTTCTGAGTTGAATTAATTTAACCTATTTCCTCATATTTACTTTATTCTGTTATTATTTTTAGGTGTGGGCTTCACGGTGATCCTGATCTCCCTCTATGTGGGCTTCTACTACAATGTGATCATCTCCTGGGCCTTGTTCTACCTGTTCTCATCGTTCTCCGCCGAACTGCCCTGGGTCAACTGCAACAACACGTGGAACAGTGCCAACTGCGCCGACCTGAAATCTACCATTTTAAATGGCTCCCACAAGGCCACGCCGGCCTTAGAGTACTTTGAGTAAGTATGTGTGAGACATGGGGGGGGGGGGGGCCCCCCCCCCCCCCCCCCCCCCCCCCCCCCCCCCCCCCCCCCCCCCCCCCCCCCCCCCCCCCCCCCCCCCCCCCCCCCCCCCCCCCCCCCCCCCCCCCCCGTTGTTCTCTACTTCAGTCTGTGGAAGGGTGTAAAGACGTCAGGAAAGGTGTGTGTCCTGGGTGTGTGTGTGTCCTGTCCTGGGTGTATCTGCCCAGCGCCCGAAACGTTCTCCCCTGGATGAGCATGGGGAACCCCCCCGCGACCCTAATATAGGATAAAGCGGAAGATAATGAATGAATGAATGAATGAACTTTTTAATTAAATCCATGTCCAATTCCCACCCACCTGCCATATTATGCTCCTTATCCAAACGGAGAGCTGGAACATGTTCAGGACTAATTAGAGTATGTAGCTTCAAAAATAGATTAAACTAAGCAGGTCTTCTGTTTCAACTCATTCAAGTTGACCTGAACTATCGGTTTGGTCTTTGCATGTTCTCCCCGTGTCTTCAACAACCTGTAAGTGAGGTGAATTGAGGATGATATTTCCCAAATAAGTGTTGGATTGGCTCCATATGCCCCCAGTGACCGCCAGTCATAAAGAGTAAAACTACTAAAATCAAGTGATCATCATAGAGGAGCATGATACTATACTGTGTGTGTGTGTGTGTGTGTGTGTGTGTGTGTGTGTGTGTGTGTGTGTGTGTATGTAGGTGGTATGGATCACAGCGACGATGCCCTACGTGGTCCTGACGGTGCTCTTGCTGCGGGGTGTGACTCTGCCTGGAGCCATCGATGGCATTAAAGCTTACCTCAGTGTGGACTTCCTACGTCTGTGTGATGCTCAGGTACACACACACACACACACACACACACACGACTACCGGACCTCTTACCCCAACCTAAAGACATAAATCGCCCGGATCGTCGGGATGGAGTTATGGTGTGTCTCTAATCTCACGCTTTCTCCTGGGCATTTGTGGAAACGTCCTCAAAGCTGCGATTTCAGAATTAGATTAGGCGTACGTGAGCAGCGGCAATTTGCAAAATTACCCCTCATTCAACGAGTGCCTTTCATCTTTATGCTGAATGAGTTTCCTGCAATTATCCCTAATGACGGCTGTTGTGCGGCGTCTTTTGTGTGTGCCGCAGGTTTGGATCGAGGCTGCCACGCAGATCTGTTTCTCTTTGGGCGTTGGGTTTGGTGTGCTAATCGCTTTTTCCAGCTACAACAAATTCAGCAACAACTGCTACAGGTAGGTCCTCAGAAACCCCACTGTTTAGCGTGCCGGCCGTTACAGATACTCATTAACTCGAGAGCAAACTGGGACTTGGTTTGGCACTTGGATTTGGCCACGCCTACTCTCATCTGTGAGATCATGAATAATGAATGATTCCTTAAAAATAGATCAACAGATGCTGAAATGCATAATTCTGAAACCATCCAGCTGCAAGAGCAGAAAACAATATAACGAACGTCTAGTTCTTGTAAAAGTGATGAATATTATATTTAATTATTTAATAATCAAACAGATAATGTTGTTTAAATGTAAATTACTATTGATGTTTATTCATTCATTCATTCATTATCTCCCGCTTTATCCTCTATTAGGGATGCGGGGGGTTCCCCATGCCCATCCAGGGGAGAACGTCTCGGGCGCTGGGCAGATACACCCAGGACAGGGCACCAATCTATCACTGGGCACACACTCACTGACACAGACACACTCTTTATGGGGCAATTTTGAGAATTCAATTGACTTGATCCATGTTTTTGGACTGTGGGAGGAAACCGGAGAACCCGGAGGAAACCCACGCAGACACGGGGAGAACATGGAAACTCCACCCAGATGGGGATTCGACCCGGGAATCTCTAGCGCTGAGAGGAGAACATGCTAAACCACTAAGCCACCGTGCCGCCCTCCTAAGCCGCCCTATTGATGTTTATTTAAATTAATTCATTTATATCAATGTTAAGATCTGTATTTTTTTTATTTCACAGAGATGCCATTATCACCACCTCCATCAACTCTCTGACCAGCTTCTTCTCTGGGTTCGTCATCTTCTCCTTCCTCGGCTACATGTCGAACAAACACAACGTCGCCCTGGATAAGGTCGCCACCGACGGTCTGTGTCTCCGCTAAAACCTTTTCCCCGTTTCGTTATTTTTGGTTTGGTATTTAAAGGAGAAAATTGTCCATTTCCAAAAATCAAAGCGTTTTAAACCAGACTAACTGATCCCTCGCTAAACAATCCATCCGTCCGCTAATGCCACATCAATAAAGTCTCATATTTCATGTGTTACATAATGAGAGTGAATGCCGCGTGTGTGCAATGAGACACGTCTGAACCAAAACAAACTCTTATTGATCCTCGATCGATGCATCGTGACCTGCGGTACCTCAGACGTCCAGCGTCTGTTTGTGACTCGGCTCAGGAGGGGTGTGTCAGGACCTCAAACCTGAAAACAAAAATGCATTTGAACATAAAGTATCTACTTTATTATGTTTATTCATTACACAGGACACAGAGCTGTAACTTTTTACTCTTATTCTTGTGTATCCTGTAGGCCCTGGACTGGTTTTTATTATTTACCCAGAGGCCATTGCGACTCTGCCCGGTTCCTCTGTCTGGGCTGTGATCTTCTTCATCATGCTGCTCACCCTGGGCATCGACAGCGCTGTGAGATCATTACATTTTCTAAATAAAACTAATGTTTCATAATGTGTTGTTTCCCTGTAGCTACACTGTATGGACTAAAGTATTAAGAATAATATACGATTAGATAAACCTTTATTTGTCCCACAATGGGGCAATTCACATTCCCAGCAGCAGATACATTAGAAGAAAGGTGAAAAAGGTATTTGGTAATTAAAAGAGATTTTTTTAAAAACTAGGAAAAATTTTAATAGAATTAGAAATCTATATATACACGATAAAATTCTAATTTTCTAATTTTCAGTTTTTTACAGTCATTCAGTGATTGAGAAGCCAGTTTCATAGAATCATATAATGTTTCATTCTCTACTGTTGCCAGAGTGTATGAAATAAAGAACCCCGCTATGCATTTTTGAGAATGGCATGCTTTTAACTTTGTGGGAAAAGTTTAGGGAAGGCCGTATTCTGTTACAGTCGAACAACAGAACACAAAAAAGACACGAGTAGGTGGATTTGATGAGTGAGTCCTGACAGCAACCCTTCAGGATGAACAAGAACAGAGATTGTAAATCGTGTTTTCTCGTCCAACATCAGTCGGACCTCAGTGATAAGTAAGCGCTTCTGGATAAGTAAGCACAATTACAAATGATAGAATTAATTTCCAGATGAGTGGACGCTATTGACCAACCTGCAATGTGATGTCATAAAAGCCTCTGTAGGTGTAACGTGTAGGTGTCCCGATTGTTTTGTCCTGATAGGTAAGCTATGTATCAGCTGCTGGTACCAGAAGTTGCTGTGAGTTCAGTCCCTCAATACAGCTGGATGGACGGTTAAGCGTCCAAAAACTGGTTTGATACTGTGTGCTTTGTTTGTTACAGATGGGGGGGATGGAGTCTGTGATCACGGGGCTCATTGATGAATTCAAGTTTCTGCACAAACACCGGGAGCTGTTCACACTTTTTATCGTGGTCTCCACCTTCCTTATCTCGCTCTTCTGTGTCACTAATGTGAGTGCGATACAATCATAATGTGTGATGATGAGTGACCCTTTATAACTCCATGAAGTTATACATAAACTGTAACATATCATTATCTAATGGTGTTTATTTTTATACTCATTTCTGTAATCTTCACATCCAGGGAGGAATCTACGTCTTTACGTTGCTGGACCACTTTGCAGCTGGGACGTCCATCCTCTTCGGCGTGTTGATCGAAGCCATTGGCATCGCCTGGTTTTACGGTGAGTGCCTCAAAGAGTGCTGATTTTTGAATCCTCCATTCAAACAGAAAACAAGTGAGGCTTGTGTTCCAATAATGAAGAGAAAGCAAACTGTACACGGGTTATACTCAAATAATAATTTAATATCTATTTCTCTCAGCTTAAAAAGATGAAGTCAAACATTCTAAACGTTCCCTGAGGAACCGGCGACCTGAACTTCAAAAAGGCCAAACGGGACAGGCAGCTGCCATAAAGTCCCCCATGAGGAGGATATGGACTGACCTCTGGTCCCGTGGTTACTCGGGCGACTGGCTGTTTTTCTGTATTAAACAGAAAGATTTCAGCCTGAGGCAAAAGTGACCTTTTTAAAAAGGATCCTCAGGTCCAGGCACTGACCTGCTCTGTTAGATGGGGAGTCTCTCTGTATCTTTGTTTGCGCATTGACCTGAACGTTTTCGTGACCAGTATAAAAGACAGTGTGGTGCACCGATGAACTTTATCTGTAGGGTTAAGTTTTGTAGCAGATGTCAAGCATTAAGCCCAATAACACTGAGGGAACTGAGATCTCAGTATATTGAAATCATATCATTCTCATCAGTGATTATTATGCTTATAAAGTATTTAATGTATAATTAACACGTTTGGTTAAGATTTTGAGATTTGGGTTAAATAAATAGACGTTAAGTGGAAACAGAAGTGAAAAGGCTTGAAACTATTGATTAACTTACATTTTTTTTATTACAGTAAATTTACAACACAGCTGAAATTAATCAAATGAATTATATTAAATGTTTAAAGTGTTTCAAATATGAAAGCACAGACATTACGTGAGTTTCAGTAATAATACAGTGATATACAAACATATGGGCTCCTGCTAAAATGTTTAAACTTTAAAATAAGTCAGCACTGAGCTGATGTGTTGTAAAGGCCATGAATAGTCTGTATAGTGTCTAAACTTCAGATCTGTAGTTCTTCTCGAGTTGATTGCGAGGTGATGTTTGTGGTTTTAGGTGTGGATCGTTTCAGCGATGACATTCATGAGATGATCGGGAAGCGGCCGGGTTTGTACTGGAGACTCTGTTGGAAATTTGTCAGTCCCTGTTTTCTGCTGGTACGACAAACTTTCAGACCTCACCCCATCATCTGTTACATCAAGTTTAGAATTACACTTTGTTGTCCATCTGTTTCTCCACATACTTCATTAGTCCTCGTAGTAATTTATTTATAGAGCGCTTTGTACAATTGTACATTGTCACAAAGATGCTTTACAGTGTTAACTTTACAATTAACCCCCAAAGAGCAAGCCGAAGCGACAGTGGCAAGAAAAAAACTCACTGTTATGTTGTTATTTTAAGGAAGAAACCTTGGGAGGACCGAGGCTCAGTGGGGGACTCATCCTCCTTGAGCGGCCGGGCAGCATCAACAGTGTGGGACAGCCATGTACAGACTGAGTGGTGATCATGTGACCCGTATTTAACAATTGGAAAAACTCTAACAATTGGAAAATGATATGAAGTTCATTGAGGGTGTCCTGCAGGACTGCCAGTCCAATAAATATCCACCTCAAAACTTCTGACCTCTGAACTGTTCTCTGATGATCAGGATCATGGACAGTGCAGGTATTATTAAGGTGGTGGATGATGCTCAACACTGCAGGGTGTGTGGTGTGTTGGTTCCCTGTGGATCAGACTCCAATCAGACCCAGCCATCCTGTAGGCAGCATGTGTGTATATGAAGTTTATATAATGTCTGTATAGTAGAGCAATAAAAGGGATGTGAGGGTCCTGTTAAGTGTGTAGAGAAACCGATAACAGTCTTTAGTTGTGTGTGCATCGGTGTGGAAGGTGAAGCTTAATAATATATATTTGTAACTTGTAATTTTCTCTTTAGTTCATGGTGGTGGTGAGCTTCGCGACATTTAATCCTCCAAAGTATGGCTCCTACTACTTTCCTGACTGGGCGAACATGCTGGGCTGGTGCCTGTCCATCTCTTCCATGATCACCGTTCCAATTTATGCCATCTACAAGTTCTGCAGGCTGCCTGGTAGCTTTTGCACGGTGCGTTCGGATAGAATTCAAACGGACATAATCCCACCCACAACACCTTCATAACTAAAACAACTTTTAATCCGGCACTGCATTACTTGCACATAAAAGCACAACTCACTATGATTATAACTTATAAGACCAGTTTAGTTTATATCTGTTAGTGCCATAATTGTACAGTTCTCTTACTCTTATTTTTAAAATTTCAAGTGTAAATACATGGTTCAATTTTATATTTTATTTTATTTTTATTTTATCTTTATTCTATTTTTCCTTATCCTCTTAAACAAATTTTAACTTAATGTGGAGAAGTCAGGAAAGAATTTCACTGCTGTACCATGTTTATCTACGTATGTGACAAATAAACCTGATTTGATTTGATTTGAATAAAGGTGTTGTTAGGTCCATTTGTGTCACATTGTGCTGCTAGAACTCTTTTTTTTAATAATACACAACCTCGAGATCCGTACTGCTTTATTAATTTATTGGATTAGTGATTTGAAAGTTGTGAGCAAATATCTGCAAACGACGACACGCTGACTTTAGTTTTTGTGTTTTATTGTAGAAATTGGCCTACGCCATTACACCAGAGACAGAGCACCACCTAGTGGAGCGTGGAGAAGTGCGACAGTTCACGGTAAAGTACTATCCCTTACTATACTATTGTTATAATGTTAAAATGATTGAAGTGACCCGCGGGTGTCAGCTGAGGTGGAGATGAGTGAGCGTTGTGCTGTTTGTGTGACAGTGAGGTGACTGGACAGTAAATGGACAGTAATTGATATGTTCTGTGTTCTGGTCCTGTTCCAGCTTCATCACTGGCTGGTGGTGTGAATGTAAAACGTAACGGAGACAAACACGAACGCCTCGTCCTTATTCTCACCTAACAATCGAGTGGCTGTGCCGTAGTTTTGAACATGACATGATTTTACATTCCGTCGGGATTTAAAAAAGACAAAAAAAAAAAAAGAACCCCTGTGTCCCAAACGCTGGCGACTGATACAGTAACCACGTGGCAACGTTTACAAACATTCGAACCCTGGACCTTTAAAAAGACTAAATAATACACACCACTGACACAGATATGATAAGATAGACCTTTATTTGTCCCCCACAATGAGATAAGTCCAATTAAAAAACAAAAAAAAATCTGATAAATGATGTACACACACACACACACACACACACACACACACACACACACACACACACACAATGTGGGTTTTTTATTTTTATTTTTTTTATTTGGGTTAAATTTTTGATCCAGCACACCTGGAGCCATAAAGGTTAAGGATCAATGCCCAAGGGGCACACATTGGTAACCCCCCAACATTTAAATTGTTAGCCCCCCATCTCAGCCACTAAGCTGCCACACCTCACACCGACACAGTGCATCATTGTTGGTAGTTAATGTAAGATTTCGGTAACGTTTGGGACGCGTTGGGGCAGAGTCTCCGTGTATGATGACTGTTACCACGACTGTTTACTGTTTCTATATTTTTATTGTGATTAGAGTACAAACCGAGCCTTATTGGTTGATATTGATGTAATATTGACTGTCGAAACTGTACAAGGTCCTTAAAAAAAGTCATATTATATAAATATATATACATATATACATATATATAAAACTACGTGTTTGAAATGAAGAAAGAATGAACATGATGAATCAGGTTCAATTCAACTGAAGCCATATTTCACCATCTGCTTTCGTTCATCACGCCATCGGGAATTAGGTTTTTAATTCACTACAGAAAATGTTCTGCTGATTTTATAAATTAAGCCAAATTCTCCGAACCAGTTTTATATAAACTCGGAACATCATGTGGAAAATCATGGAATGAACTTGATCTGTTGTTGACATTATATGAACTATAGTATTGGGACATGCCCCTTAATCAATGAATTCAGGCGTTTACTTCACTCTTATTGTCACAGGTGTAAAGAAGCAGCCAAACAGTCATGTGTATTAGACAAATGTGGGCTTCCTGACTGAGGAAACAATTTTGGGAAGGCCCGTTTCTGTTCCAGCATGAATGTGCTCCATGGCACAATGTAAAGTCTATAAAGGCCTGTTTGTGAGACAGTGTAACTGGCTCACACAGACCTCTGACCTTGACCCCATTAAAAGACTTAATGAGATGAATTAGAACAGAGATTGCAAACCAGGTCCTTTCACCCAACATCACTGTGTGACCTCACAGATACTCCCAATGCTTATGTTTATATAGTGTGTTCTCTATAGAGACTGAATTACACAAAAAAAATGTAAATTCAAGCTCAGGGGGGTAAACTGGAATTTATTCCCCTTAAAAATAAGATCTATATCATTAAAATTTGAAGTAAGAACATTTCTAAAGGTGAATTAAATCCTTCACATTTGTATTATTATTAATATTATTGTTATTATTATTTGGGACAAACAGGATCACGCTGCTCTGTTTAGCACTTTAAAGCTCATGTAACGTCATCGCCAGTAACGTCAGTCGCTTCTTTTTTTTTTTTTTCAATCAATTTACCTCCTAAACCTCATGTTAAATAAAGGAACTCATAAATCTGTGTAGAAACCTTACAAAGCTTTGATTATCATGATTTTGAAGTGCTGAACTTTACTGTCTACACTGCTGTGACAATGAAAACAATAAAGAAACTTACGGATGAAACAACAACGAGTTTGGTAAACTGTATGAATCCTTTTTTTTGGTTTTAATGTGAATTTATATAACTGCTTGTATCTGTGTCATGCATCAGCTTTTATTTTTAATTTGCAAAAAAAAGGATACCCTGATGAAATGTTGTATTGTTTTGGTTTGTTTTGTTTATTAGTTTGGTGATAGTTATCTATTTTGGGGTTTTGGGGAGCTATTGGGGTGCCTTTAGGTGCCTTGCCCAAGGGCACTTCAGCCATGGTACTTGGTGGGTCTAGGAATCAAACCAGGGACCTTCAGGAAGGTTCCTTAACCAAGAGCCTCTTTAAAATGAAGACGCTTGCTTACAAATGATAGTCATACGGTGATTTTAGTATCCCCAATGTACCTATGAACACGTTTTTGGAATGTGGGAGGGAACCAGAGTACCTGAATTAAACCCATTTATATATTTAGAATGCCCAGCGGTAGATTGGCACCCTGTCCTGGGTGTATCTGCCCAGAGCCTGAAACGCTCCCCCCTGGATGGGCATGGGGAACCCCACTGCGACCCCAATATAGGATAATGCAGAAGATAATGGATGTATATACAGTGTATTCAGAATCCAAACACAAATAATATTTGTTAATTCAAAACAGGAATCGAACCTGAAACTGGGCGGCACGGTGGCTTAGTGGTTGGCACATTCTCCTCTCAGCACTAGGGATTCCCAGTTCAAATCCCAATCTGGGTGGAGTTTCCATGTTCTCCCCGTGTCTGTGTGGGTTTCCTCTGGGTTCTCCGGTTTCCTCCCACAGTCCAAAAACATGGATGAAGTCAATTGAGTTCTCCAAATTGCCCCATATAGAGTGTGTGTGTATGTGAGTGTGTGTCCAGCAATGGATTGGTGTCCTGTCCTGGGTGTATCTGCCCAGCGCCCAAAACGTTCTCCCCTGGATGGGCATGGGGAACCCCCCCCCCCCACCACCACCACCTTAATAGAGGATAAAGCGGGAGACAATGAATCAATAAACCTGAAACTTGAGGTTGAGTGGCCGTGCTAATCGCAGCACCACTCGGCCACCTGGTCCACAAAGATGTGGAAGGAGCCTCAACCCTATCCCACACCTTTGGGATGAACTACAATAGAGAACCAGACTTTCTAATTTAACGTTGCCTCAGAAAAGCTCTTCTGAATGCAAGGGCAAAAATTCCCAAACACACTCCAAACGAAAAGCAGAAAGCCTTTCTAGAAAACTCGACGTGCTTACGTTTGAATATTGGAGCATCTCAGAATAGGATGAGCTCAAAGTGTCTGTGTGTGTGTAAACTGAAGTTATGCTGTAAATTCACGCAGCCGTTAATAACTGTAATAAATAATAGTAATTTGCGACGTTCATTCAAAGCTGCTAATCCTTACATTTAACTTATTTTCATTTCACTTATTGATTTCTGGCTGAAATCCGGAATCCTTTCAGAACCAGTGCATCAGGCCGGGCTGTCGATAAACACCGCACATGCCACAAACACCACAGTTCTCATATAGCGCCACTTCAAAGCTGATAAAGGAGAGCAGCAGATGTTTGAAGTGGTCTTATAGGCAGTGATTGTTTTGCTGACGTCCGTGATGGTGACCGTGCCACAGAATCATAACTGCTGATTACGCCAAGACCCGATATGGACCGTCATATGTGGAATTGCGTTTCTTTAACACGCGGCACCTGAGCACTGAGTCAGAGCAAAGTTCTTTAGGAGACAAACAAGAGACGGTCAACATTGGATGATGTCATGAGACAAGTGTGAAGACTGTGACCTGTAGGTGAAGGTTAGGACGAAATGATTACGCTCTTATTAAGCCGTAAGTGTTCGTGTGCTTGAGGTTCTCATTGATGCCAAACATGAGGCTGATGTCAGGATTAGGGTTTTACGGTTTCAAAGGCGTCAATCCAGAAAAATGAATAATGACATTTGAAGCGTCTCCAGATCCAGTTTGTTTTTCAGCTTATTAATTTATACCATGCTTTTAATGCAGCTTTACAGAAATAATACAAAATTAATTAAAGAACTGTGGCGGCACGGTGGCTTAGTGGTTTAGCACGTTCGCCTCTCAGCGCTAGGGATTCCCGGTTCGAATCCCCATCTGGGTGGAGTTTCCATGTTCTCCCCGTGTCCGTGTGGGTTTCCTTCGGGTTCTCCAGTTTCCTCCCACAGTCCAAAAACATGGAACAAGTTAATTGAATTCTCAAAATTGCCCCATATAGAGTGTGTCTGTGTGAGTGAGTGTGTGCCCAGCGATGGATTGGCGCCCTGTCCTGGGTCTATCTGCCCAGCACCCGAGACGTTCTCCCCTGGATGGGCATGGAGATGGGCATGGGGAACCCCACCGCGACCCTAATAGAGGATAAAGCGGAAGATAATGAATGAATGAAGAATTAAAGAACTTATGTAATACAAGGGCGGCACGGTGGCTTAGTGGTTTAGCATGTTCTCCTCTCAGCACTAGGGATTCCCGGTTCGAATCCCCATCTGGGTGGAGTTTCCATGTTCTCCCCGTGTCCGTGTGGGTTTCCTCCGGGTTCTCTGGTTTCCTCCCACAGTCCAAAAACATGGTTCAAGTCAAGTTCTCCAAATTGCCCCATATAGAGTGTGTACAGTATGTGTGTGTGTCTGTGTGAGTAAGTGAGTGTGTGTCCAGCGATAGATTGGCGCCCTGTCCTGGGTGTATCTGCCCAGAGCCCGAAACGTTCTCCCCTGGATGAGCATGAGGAACCCCCCACGACCCTAATATAGGATAAAGCGGAAGATAATGGATGTATATAAATACATCAGACCTGTTTTTAAAGATTCATGAATACAATGTATGTGTATTATTTGAATATGGTTATACTGTTCTTTTAACGTTTATACGGCATGCTGTATGGATCCAGATTATTTTTTGTCTTTAGTAAGAATATGGACTCTTGTCCCTGTTACTTCAGTCAGGTTGTAAGTTAGTACAGCTCCTCTGGGTCATGTCTATATCTGTTCTGACTTTCAGTGCTGAATTTAAAGGGTTTCCACACTCTCCATTTAAACAAGCACTGATGTAAGAAAGCATTGAGTGGTGGTGGGGGGTGCTGTTGTATGTTTAACAGAGTGATAGATAAATAAGTATGTATTTAAATGGAGTCAATGCCTCGCTGTAATTTATAAGGAACATTTTGCAGAGCACAAACACAGCGCAGTCACATTAAAGGGTTCGTATGGTTTATTTGTCCTGTGCTTCACAGCGGCTCATCAGTTTCCGTAAGTGTGTATTTAATGCCGATTTAGTCAGCGACGCCCAATTACAGAGCACTTTACGCTGCACAGTGGCAGTGTGAACCCTCTTTACTGCACAACAGCACTTAGACGTAATTTAGAACCCTGACACACCCAAATCACACGAAACCCATTCACTACTGATTTGTAGTTCTACAATTACTGTAGTCCATCTGTTTCTCTACATACTTTGTGGTTTTCATAGTCAGGACTCACTCGCGGTGGATAATTCTTAGCACCACAGTGTTAATTGTGATGGTGGTGGTGTGTCCGTGTGTGTCCGGCTGGGATAAATGGATCAGAAACAGATAGACATTGATCACTGATGGAGGGTCAGAGAATGAACACAAACTGTTCAGCAACAGATGACCTACTGTCTCTGATGGATACAGGGTTTAAACTCCAGCAGCACAACACACAAACACACACGCACACACACTGGCACCACCATGTCAATGTCACTGCAGTACTGAGCATCATCCACCACCCTAATGATACCTTCTCTTTCCCTGGTCCTGATGATCAGAAAACAGAGTAAAGAGAACTTACAGAGTAAAAAAAAAAACTAAGGAACTACAAATCGTTAAGTTAATGCAACAAAAAAGAAACGAGTTGCACTAAACAGAGACTATACAATGAGATTATATTATAAACACGAATAATAAATGATTTATTTCCAGTGTTTAGTTTACTGTATGATTGGATTAAATTCAGGTTGCATATAACGTAAGTTTGTTCATTAATATGTCGCTTTTTACATTCAGTAGTGTCTTAAAGCAGCTGTGCTGTGGGATTCGTGTTTTCAGTATATTGTGTTTTGCCGCCCTCTTGTGGAGAAAACCCTGAAACGCAGATCTACCAAAAAGGATTTCAACACCATGAGGTCAGTGCGAGTAATTAGAATGTTTGTTTGTCATTAAACTAATACTTTATAACCGAAGATGTATTAATTTCGTGAACTTAATTACACGTAAAAAATGCTGAGTGGCTTATGAAATTAATTAAGGTTACAATGATAATCGGTTAATTTCCGTTTCTTATGTCTCACTATATGTCTAATCTTGTTTGGTTAATTAAGCGAGTTTACAAACATACACGAGTTTCTGCTACAGTTGGTACAGTATTTGGTTATTAGTAATATGTTTAAATTAATTTACAGTAAAGTAAAGTAAAATTAATTAACAGTGTAGTTGGTTTTCTGCAGAAGTTCTGATATGTTCTGTAATGTTTGGATAAAAGCATTAACTTTATGACTGTGTTATTCAGTCCCATTTCCATAAAATTAAAAAAAAAAAAAAAAAACTTGTAGGGACAGTTTGTTGATGTCTTGTTTGGTTTAGCAAATTTGTCTAGAGGAACCAGAACAGAGACTGAGAGTCAGGGTTTTTTTTTTCATCAGTGTCCGACCTCAGAACTACTCTACTGAACTGAAGGACAAAACATTCCTAATGACCCACTTTAATTTCTTGTGGAAAGACTTTTATAAAAAAGTATAATGATTAGCACTGATCAGGTTTAACAAACTTCAAGTAACTTTGTAACAGAACCCCCACCCCACCCCCCACCCCCCTTCCCCCACTGGGTTCTGTAAGTCCTCTCATTCCTCTGTTGTCATGAGACGAGATAAACAAGATGTGTTCCGGTTTGCACACAGCACAAGTTCCCTCTGTGTCTCATTATGTGTGAGAAAACCCCAATGTCCACTACCAGGCAACACATAAAGGAATAATTATAATCATAACTTATAAACCTTTTTATAACCATATTTATAACCTTTGGTTATCCAGAACGTGGACATAAACTGTAAACATTTAAGAAAACATCAGTTGGATCGGGAAATTTTCATAAAAGCATTCGTATCTGGTATGTCTCGTGTTCTCATTTCTGATTCCGTCACAAGACTTTAAGTCTGAAATGTTTCTCAAGTTTTTTTCTTTTATTTCACCGTCCTGCACGTCCTGTTTATTAGAACGTCCCGATTTAAGTGGCTTGTGTTTCATCATTAAAAACCACTAGAACATACTGTACACTACTGGGTAAAGGGTGTGTGTGTGTGTGTGTGTGTGTGTGTGTGTGTGTGTGTGTGTGTGAAGTAAGTGTGTAAAATCAACATCTTTGAATTGTTTTTATAACAAATCTGAAAATGTGCTAGAATAACCTGACCTTGTGTTATAGTTAAAGTTATACTTAATTAAGTCAAAGTAGTTAGGTTTAAAATCGTTGAGTTTTGTGGGTTACTCTCCAACTCTCCCAAACTTATCAATGGAGCACATTATTCCCAATACTTAATTCAAATAAAGGCAGGAGATAATTAGGAATTTGTGAATATGCACAACTTTATTGTTATTATTATTTTTTTATATATTTTATGGCAGAGATTTCAGGAGTGCATTTCTTACTTCGTGCTTATTTTCTGACCAGTGATTTTGTTTTACAGTCTGATTTTTACTTATTAAAGAAACATATGTCCGTTTTCATCAGATGTATGATGCATATTACTCTGGCTGTAAATTTTTTAAATAAAATGTGAACCTTCTCCGCTGTGGCACCTCCTTATGAGAACAAACCATTAGAAAGTCTACCTGTGTCATCTTTCCAAATGTAGGGGTTTCCAAATGTAGCTGCACAATTACAATATATCTTACTTTTAGATTGTAATAATCTGAGTATATATATATATATATGTGTGTGTGTGTTTGTGTGTGTTTGTGTATTTATATATATATATATATATATATATATATATATATATATATATATATATATATGTGTGTGTGTGTGTATATATATATATATATATATATATATATAGTGTGTATGTCTATGTATGTATATGTATGTGTATGTATGTGTATATATACAGTATATATATATATATATATATATATATATATATATATATATATAATGCTAACCCTGTGTGTAATAACGCTGGGTTGTTATTCAGCTTTACAGCAGACCTAAGGAACTGGCTCCCTGTAGACTGAGGTATAAACAACAGTGCAGTTCTGGTTGCACACTGGTGTAAATGCTCTGTGCGCCTCCTCGTACTCCCTCGTTATTCTCCTCTTTCTGGACATCATAAGAACTAATGGAGCAGTAATATCAGACCTGCTGTTAACTCTGGATAATAATGACAGTGTGTCTGTGTGCGCAGCCCTTTACACTCACATGCACCTGGAGACTCTAACCTTCAATAATTTCTTGATCAGAAACAACGGACAACTGCATGACGTTGTACACACCGTGTTAAACCCAGCTCTTTAGATCCGGCTGACACAGAACATCAGGTAAAACGTCAGCGACCAGACTAATAGTGGATGCAGGGTCATTTTTAGATCAGATCTTTGCATTTAGTTTGTTCTATTTGGCTGACCCTTTAATTTTGTGCTTTGCTTTGTTTACACTGATGTGTGTATGTGTGAAATTAATATGTTCTCCCCGTGCCTTTCTCTTAAGTTATAGAAAATTGAGTGCACTGATTAGATTTTGGTTATTGTATCGTACTCTACATTTTTGTTACTGTTGATTTAGTATTAAAAACTAAAAGTAAGCGAGACAATTCTGAAACTGTGGAGCTTTTTATAGTGCTGTCCCAAAGCAGAGTGCATGTTTATTTTGTGATAACCTACACTATGAATTTTATTTAAAAAAAATTTAAAAACCCGTAAAAGTAGAATAATGCAGAATTAAACCATTAGCATGGGCTGATAGGATCAGACTTTTTAGTTAAGGTCAGAACTCTAGCTGCCACCTTCTGAATCATTTATAGTTCATGCAGTGATTTACTGTGTAAATAAAAATTTAAAAAATGCATTAATCTCTCTGATTTTGAAAGTAAATTGTACCTCCTGCCTTTAGACAGCATGCCAATAAAGCAATGCAGGTGGAGTAATGACCTCAGGTTTATCTAAACTGAAATTACAAGACATCCACATCTGGTCCTAACGGTCTGTTTTTGTTGATTTCAGTTAAAGACATTACAAAGTCTGGGAGTTCTGTGTGGCAGCATGAATGGCAGCAGCAGCAGTGGTGGAAGTCACAGTGCCAGTAATGGGAGGAAACGAAGCTTCAAGGCTCAGCCCGTGGTTAAGAGTATATACGTGTATCGGAATGGGGATCCGTACTCAGAGGCACGGCGGGTACTCATCCACGAGAAGCGCGTGTGTACCCTCGATACCCTGTTGCACGAGTTGACGGGCCGTGTACAGGCCCCGTTCGGCGCGGTGCGCACCATCTACACCCCGAAAGCGGGACATCGCGTGGACTCACTCGAGCATGTGCAGAATGGCAGGCAGTACGTGGCCGCCGGCAAGGAGAAGTTTAAAAGCATAGAGTAAGTGACCGAGTTTATATGATGGTTTTTCAAAAGATCCACTACTGCACACTATACGTTGACCAGGGTGTGCAACTTGCACCTAGGAATAATTAATCCCACTTGACTAATTAATGAAGGTGATGATTTCGCAGGAGTTTCCAGGATTAAAGCGAGAGGCGTCCTGTTTGTAGAATCCTTCATCAGCAGCGCAGATCAAAAGTTGTGCAGTTAAGCAGAATTGACCATGTTAACTCATGACTGTCATGATTATGGGCTCCATATGTTTAATACTGTACTATAAATAGAACGCTGCTGATGCTAAAGATCATGATAATGTACTTTCGAAGGTTTTTCTTTTATTTGTGGTGAAGACCATGAACCAGTCGAGGACAACCAGGAAAAATCATACACTTGATGAGCCTGTCTTTTGGCATTAGACTCACCATCCTGCTCCCCACTGGGTTTGACTCCAGAGGAACAAATATATTTAAAGTGCTCCTGCCACCTCTTTATTTTGTTGTCATTACAGGAGGGGAAGCAATTCAATCAAACCGGAAACCCTCTAATGCAGCGATTTCCGCAAAATTGGGTCAAGAAAAGCAGGTCTTGGACAAATTTAAAATAATTAATGCTCCTCTGATTTTGTACTTATCTTTTATTTTAAAAATGAGAAAGAGGCTCACGTTAGATGTGTGCAGCATACTCGTTTCCATGGTAACCACCATTCTCGTTATTTGTGACGTTCGGAGGTGAGATGGTAAAACACAAAAAATAACCCGGATTATTTAAAACGCAGATTTTCATTCATTTAAAATAAGTTTTTTCAGTTTCCTAGAAAATTGTTCCTAAATTCACTTTGCATTAATATGTATGTTTAAAAGCTTTTTTTTTTTGCAGGTAACTGTTGCATTCTTCTCCTGATTTAAAGTTTTACATTTATGCTGTAATAAAGCAAAAACCCTCACACCTATCCATCTGCATGAGATGTTATTATGTTAAAATTGTTGCACAGTGAATGTGTACTTGGTTGAGTTTAGGTGTCCAGCGGGGTTGTTAAGGCTGCAGGATTTTCTGGTAAACTAAACTGCAGCTTCAGCAGAAACAGTTCGCTTTTGGGTTTTTTGTTGTTAAACTTTAATTGTAAACTGTGTATAATGATGCCGAGTTTAATCAGGTTGCCTTTTTTTCCATAGAGCCTCTGGTTTAATGTCACCACTTTTAACATAATAGACTAATGTAAATAGTAAATGAACATTTAACAGAATTACATTCACATGTCTCACCATTTAACTGTTTCTGATTGGTCCAAATGATTAATAACTAACATCGACATCTCCAATGTCTCTCTCTGTGAATATCAATGTAACCGAATCCGGTGAAACCTATAGTCAATGAAAAACGGGGGTTCCACTGTCTTGGGTTCATTCATTCATTCAATCATTATTAGCTTATCCTCTATTAGGGTCGCGGTGGGGTTCCCCATGTTCATCCAGGGGAGAATGTCTCGGGCGCTGGGCAGATAGACCCAGGACAGGGCGCCAATCCATCACTGGGCACACACTCACTCACACAGTCACACTATATATGGGGCAATTTTGAGAATTCAATTAACTTGATCCATGTTTTTGGACTGTGGGAGGAAACTGGAGAACCCGGAGGAAACCCATGCAGACACGGGGAGAACATGGAAACTCCACCCAGATGGGAATTCGAACCGGGAATCCCTAGTGCTGAGAGGCAAACGTGCTAACCACAAGCCACCGTGCCGCCATGTCTTGGGTTATAAAGTAAATTTGCTAGTGATGTAATAATATGTTCAAATTATTTGTGTAATATGGTAATTATAATATTATAATTATAATTCTTAATAAATTACTCTGTCTGACTGATTTATCAAGCTGTAACTGTAGTTCTTTGTTTTTCAGCTATTTGCATATAAGCCACAGGAGGAAACAGACTCAGCAGAACAATGGAATGGTAACAACATGACTGTTCATTGTTATTGTACTTTTTAATTTTTTTTTAAGAGTTTTACAGTCAGGTTCGAAAAGGAGTGAATTGTAATTGCTTTTGTCTGTTATGTAATAAACTTCTGAGGTTAAGATCCAAGTTCAAAATCAGCCAAACTGAACATCTCAGGTGGTGATTGACTGCGCCGACCCCACGGCGCCGTTTTAGATGAGGTTAAGTGGAGGGTTCGAAGTGTCAACGGGTCACCGATTTTCTTGGCTGTTATTCAGGAGAGATGCACTTAGGGTTATTAGAACTTGTCAAGAGGGTTCGAAAGATTAAGAATGTTTCCGACCTTACATGTCTGACAGTTTGCTTTAAGTAGCTTTAAGCTTTTTCATGAAATCCCTCTTAAATAAAGGTCATGGGTTGATTCCACAAGGCAGGACTAAATGAAATTCTCTGGGACGCTCAGGACAGCTTTATAGGAAAAACTTCTACAGCTTTTTAAAGTGCTTTCAGACTCTTAGTTTTCTTAGCACTACATAACTTTATTGCTATAGTAGTTTTATATTTATATATGAACATGTACTAATATATACTTTATATTTAAACAGTCTTAAATTTATATCACCCTAACCGCTTGGCCCTTTGTATGAATGGCAATTGGTATAAAGGTTCATGTACATAATTGGTCTCTTCTTGTTGCTTTTTTTTTGTTTGTTTTTTTTAAAAAGAAATTATTTATTCATTCATCCATTATCTTCCGCTTTATCCTATATAAGGGTCACGGGGGGCGGGGGGGGGTCCCCATGCCCATCCAGGGGAGAACCTTTCTGGCGCTGGGCAGATACACCCAGGACAGGGCGCCAATCTATCACTGGGCACACACTCACTCACACACACACACACACACACTTTATATGGGGCAATTTGGAGAACTCAATTGACTTGATCCATGTTTTTGGACCGTGGGAGGAAACCGGAGAAGCCGGAGGAAACCCACACAGACACGGGGAGAACATGGAAACTCCACCCAGATGGGGATTTGAACCAGGAATCCCTAGCACTGAGAGGAGAACGTGCTAAACCACCAAGCCAGTGTGCCGCCCAAAAAAAATATTTTAACTAAAATCCATCAGACCGCACCAGTTTTTTGAAGGAAATGGCAAATTACATTAATAATGATTGGTTTATTACACCTGACTCCCAAAACACAGCCATGAATCCTATTGTCACAATAGCCAAGACACACGGACACCCTGTGTGTCATGTTGCGTGGTGTGCTATTGACGGCTTGCTAAAAATTGTTAAATAGAACCCCTTAAGAATGAGAGAGTGAGTATATTTTTTTTATTTATCTTCAGTCTGTTTGTACATGACTTTTGCTTTTGTTCTTATTAACCCCCCCGGTGTTCCCATGTCCATGTCCATGACAGTTTCTTTTAAAACGATGAATGAACACACCATACACTGTGTAACTTAAATCTCTCTCTGTTCCTCTTGTTCTGACTAAATTAGTAGCTAATGAGGTCCATTTGAAATGGCATTCTAACACATATTCTGTCTTATAAAACCGAGCATGCCTTAATGTTAGCTTACTGCAGTTTAATGCAAATTCCTGCAGCATGTTCATCTTAAAACAAAGATAAATTAGTGTCTTATCTTTGACATAATTAAATACATATTGATTGGAACGGTGGATACCGTAGTCATTACAGTAGACAGCGGCATTACAGTTTTAAGCTCTTGCTGTGTGAGCAACCAAAAAAGGAGGACGTACTTCAACATTAGTGAGAACCATGTAAAAGGTTCCTTAAGTCCAACAGCACCTTGATTTTTTAAGATTTGTATTAATGACTCTGGAAAAGTAGTTTGCAGCTCAGTGTCAACACCCCCATCCTCTTAAAGTTAACAAGTTAGAGGATGAGATTTAATTCAAGGTGTAAGCCTTCCATCAGTCCAACTATCTGTCCATCATTTAATCCTCAGGAGACTGCTTCTGATTCAGTTAGAGCACCGGTCCTTCTCTGACTGGATAGACACACATACACCAAGTGTTGCTAAGGGAACACACCAAATCCTAAGGGACTTTAAGCAGAGACGGGATGGGACTGATTATCTGCTCGTGTTCAAGGTTATCACAGGACACACACACGAGCGTCCCAAGAGTTTAAAACCTGCAGTCCCTCTTTCCAAGAACTGTTTATGTCAAAAGATTGGTTTAAGATTCTCTCTCAAACATGGATTCATACTTTAGCGTTACATATGGTCATTTAAAAATGTGTTGTATTATCACGTCACAGTAAGAAGGGTCTAGGTTCCGTTACCGAAAAACAGAACAGGTGAAGTTTGCATGTTGTTTCTGTGTTCTTATGAAACTCCAGGTATTACTTACTCCCAAATCAGAACTGATCCCAAACCTGGATCAAACAAGCATTACCAAAAGGCAATAATAATAATAATAATAATAATAATAATAATAATAATAATAATAATAATAATAATTAATAAAAATAATAATAATAATAATAATAATAATAATAATAATAATAATAATAATAATTAATAATAATAATAATAATAATAATAATAATAATAATAATAATATGGCAGCACAGTGGCTTAGTGGTTGGCACGTTCGCCTCTCAGCACTAGGGATTCCCGGTTCGAATCCCCATCTGGGTGGAGTTTCCATGTTCTCCCCGTGTCTGCGTGGGTTTCCTCCGGGTTCTCCGGTTTCCTCCCACAGTCCAAAAACATGGATCAAGTCAATTGAATTCTCCAAATTGCCCCATTTAGAGTGTGTATGTGTGTGTGAGTGTGTGTGCAGTGATGGATTGGCGCCCTGTCCTGGGTGTATCTGCCCAGCACCTGAAACGTTCTCCCCTGGATGGGCATGGGGAACCCCACCGCGACCCTAATAGAGGATAAAGCGGAAGATAATGAATAAAGGATGTAGATAAATCCTTGTGTTTTTTTTTTTGTGTGTGTGTTTTTTTAACAGGTGAAATTCAAGCCACAGAACCACACCTCTGTCTCAGCACGATTTCTGCAGCCAATCAAAGAGCCATGTGCAATATTGTAAGTAAATTAGTGATTAAAAACAGTATAATCATTCTTCCCATTTATCTGTCTATGAACAAACACACACACACACACACTGCACATAAAAATCTAACTCAAATACCTTATAGGAAGAGTTTAGGAAAGGCTATTTAGGCCATTTCATACATTTGGGATGAACTAGAACAGAGATTGTGAACCATGGGCTCTCGTTTCATATCAGTTTCTGATCTTAATCTTTTCTATATGGTAATGTAGTGCACATAATATACAGTATTACATTTTGTCATTGTATTCTTTGTACTAAACATGAGTTAGCATTGTGTAATTTAACCCGTATTAATTAACATCTCTGTGTCTGAGCACCACTTACAGTACATCAGAGTATTCTTATTGACATTGTACATTTATTTGTTGTGAAATCTGAACTATATTTTAAATAATAATGTCTTATTTGTTTTTTTTTTTAATTCCAGCGTGGTAGCGAATGGCGATGTTCTGAACCCCGCAGTAAGGTTTCTAGTCCCTAACCGTCAGATCGATCAGTTTGAGCGGATTCTAGAGATGATCACGGAAAAAATGGGGCTGAGGATTCTGGGAGGAGTACACAGGTACACAATAAACTATTGTTTTTATTATTATTATTATTATTATTATTATTATTATTATTATTATTATTATTATTATGCCTTTATCTTATGTGTCTCAAAAAACTCTTTAATATGAATAGTGATCTTAGTGATGCTGACCTTGGCATTATTGCTGAACTGAATTTGTATAACTGTGGATTTCTGGGAGTTTTTACCAGAACAGTCTCTAAAGTTCCTCGGATGATAAACAGAGAGACGTCTTGATGAGAGTTGTTGAGAGACGACAACATTCTGGTTTGATTTGACAGAAAGGCTTCTGTAACATTAATAATCACACATTACAATTGTTTAACCTTGAGGCATATGGACTACAAAGCAGCAGCACCGCTTTTAATCCAAATAATTCAAACAAAAATACTGTATCTGTAAAGATTTTATTATATGATCTGACGCTAAATGGGTGGGACGATTGAAAACCAAATAGCTTGGTGAGTTGAGGTGGAAGGTTGTTTGATATGTTGCTACCAACTCGTTTCTCGTTTCTTTTAGTCTGTATACATTTGACGGAGTTCCGATCACACATGGGAAGGAACTCGAGAATGGGCAGTGTTGCGTCGCTGTCGGCAGAGATAAATTTAAACAGCTGCCTTACGCCGAGTCCATGTTTAATAAATGTGTTGGCACGAGGAAGATTGTCAGGTGAGATGAAGTGGGATTTGTTAATTGGCAATAAGATGTTATTTCATTTTATCTTTGTCTTCAGTGTTTGGCTTTTTATGTTTGCAGATCAAAAGCAGGTTCTCTTCCACCCATTTACAGATATGGAAGGCAAAACGGGCATGTAAGTGAATCGCAGATTAAGTTAAATTAAACATATTGAACTTGTCCTACTATGTTAAAAAGGGAAATTAATACTTATACTTTATCTTATTGGGAGTACACATTGGAAAAATATACAAAATTTATATGGAAATTTAATGGAATCTAATTTACTTGGGTTTTGACATTGTACTTAAATAAATAAATATAAAGAACAGATTATTGTGATTCCACATTGTAAACCTTGACCCTCTAATCCAAATCTTAACCTTTTAACCCATATTCTAACCCATTTGGCATCAGATCATATAATAAAATCTTTAAAGATGCAGTATTTTCACTCCACCAGGCAGAGGTCAGTAAGAGTCACAATGAAGAGCCCAAAATGCCGGTGACATCTCTGGTGCGTCAGATCTCCCAGGCGAGACTGATGATGCTACGCAAGAAACGAAGTGGGGTTACAACATCATTCAGCAGCCAAGATAACGGTAATGATAAACACCACATTACTGTGAGTGCAGGATATATATATTTATTCATTATTAAGCTTTAAGATCTTCTGCTCTCTCTTTCATGAAGCCACACTTAAAGACACCTACAGTTTACACCCACAGGAGCCTTTGCAGCTTCGTCAGCTTTGACTTTAACTCTAAAAATGTGTTTGTACTCATTTTTTTGTCTAATTATCCGTTTGTGAGGTCTGGTATCCCCTGGTTTGTTTCAGAGAAAGGGATCAGTGTTGGTGAAATTTTGATTTTGATTTTGATGAAGGTGTTAGAGATGACGTCATGTGCCCAGAACCTTAAAAAAAAACACCATTAATTGTGCCCTTCAGTTCTAAGGTGAAATTTGGTTGAAATTCAGCTCATTGCACACACACACACACAGAAAAAACACACACACCTGTATACATGATGTCTCATATATCACCATTTGTCCTGATTTTCTAACTTTTTTTTTCACAATAAACTCGGTCAGTTTTGTTTAATCCGATGACGTAATGCAGTTGGGATGGAGTGTTATTACACACCATGAGCGTGAGATGGCGCCATCGCTTCATGGCAGCGTGGCTGCGTTGATGAGGTCATCAGGTTCGCAGTGAATTGAAAGGCATTACAGCATCCTCCGCATGTCCCTTGTCATCATCCCAAGCACACACACGAATGCACACACATCACGGCACACCATTAAATATCAATGCCAGAAGACTACATCACACAAATGGAACTTACTGTTTACATTCCACTCTCACAGACTTCACACTGAAATGATAAATGTATTAATTATCAGGTTAAACAGATGTGCAGACGCCGGGATTGATTTTAATTAGACCTGCTTGATTACATGTTTGAGTTTGATTTTGGGTGGATGTTTTGTTGCTTTCCGAGGTTTCGGCGTTCGAGGGAGAAATTAGCTCGTTATTATACCAAAATCAAGGTCTTATATTCAGGGCTTCATAAAGGTTTGTGGAGTAAACGTCGACTTGAGTAAGTATTTTATAATCACTGCTGTTTTTTTATGATTTGGGTCGATATTGATATTGTTAATATTTAGATTGGGTTTGGGTCAATTTGGCATTCAGTTGATTTTCGGGGTTTATTTACAGACACGGGTCGTTTTATTAGAAGTACATTCTGCACCGGTGTCTTATTTTATCAGCTTTGCTTACCATATAGATGGAGTTTGTCATGCTACAGTTCCATTCTGTAGTCCATCTATTCCTCTACACACTCTGTTAGTCCCTTTTATTCTGTTCTCTGATGTTCAGACCCATTGACAGAGCAGGTATCATCAGGGTGGTGGATGATTCTCAGTACTGCCGACACTGACATGGTGGTGGTGTGGGTGTGTGAGTGTTTGTTGTGCTGCTGGAGTTTAAACCCTGAATCCCCTCACTGTACACTCTGTTACACTCCTCCACCTTGTTGCTCCACCTTGTTGTTGTAAAATCAGAGACAGTAGGTCATCTAATAATCACAGGATGCTGCAGACAGGATGAGGGTGGAGGGACATGAGGTCACCTCCACCACCATGTCACTGAGAATCCCTAATAACACCTGCTCTGTCCATGGTCCTGATCATCAGAGAACAAAGAAAAGTGGACTGCATTACAGTCTATTCATCCAGAATAATGCTGTATTACATATTAGGTATTTTTTAATTATATTATTTGTTAAATCCATGTAATTATAATTGGGTTAAAACATTTGATTGGTTCTCATTTTGTTGGTTTTGTTCAGATTTAGATTAGGGTCAGATATTTGGTTTGTATGAGGCTGAATTATTTAATTATAATTTAATAATTACTGAGAAAATTAGTTTTGTTCTTGACGTTAAATTCATTTGGGCTAATTATCGACGTAAAGGTAAAAAAAACAGGGCCGATGTCCGGATTTGCTATTCGACAGCGGTGGGATTGGACACCAAGACCACAGTGTGCTTTTATTTTAACCCACATCATTTGCAGAGGAAATGGCACAGCATGTGACAGATGAGTGCCGAATGACTGCAGGGAAAATCACATCCATTAATAAAACTAAACAGGTTGAGGAAATTGTGGAAATGTAAGTGATTTGGACTCAGAGCTGGAAAGTAAGAAAGGGTGAGAGCTTGCTGAAGAAACGAAGTGAGAAAGATGACAGTAGAGCGCAGCAGGGTGCCGTTGTTATGCTCCGGTAATGGAAGGAAAGATCACAGAAGCAATCTCGTTTTTTTTTTTTTTTTTTTTTCCTCCCCATCCACAATGTTCAAAGGCAGCCAAAGATTTACCATCCATTCTGATCAGAACATGTGAAAGACACAATGGAGTTTGTCCTTTTACAAATAAACCTGGTCTCAGAGTGAAGATACAGTCTAATTTTCCAATTAGAAATGAAGAGAGCTCGCTGTGAGCGCTGTGCAGAATAAAAACAAGGATGATGATGATGGTAAGGATGGTGGTGATGATGTCTAGACTTTTGTTTTCTCATCTTTACAGTGACAGTTATACAATCCCAAACTCCATAATGTTTACAATGGCTACGGTAAAAATGAAGGTATTGATTGAAGTGCTTGGCGTCCGTGTGCTTGAAGCACGTTAGGCGGCGTCTTTCAGCGCTCGATCAAATAAACTCCAGTATGAAGGTCGAGTCACATCGTCTCCGTCAATGGCTCTGTTTTGTGGTGGAGTGTTTTTTTGCGGCGTCCTTGTTCAGAACATTCCCGCTCTATAATGGATGTTTCCACCTAAACAAATCTCTCCGAAGAACAGAACCGTTGACTTCTACATCTGAGGGGAAAGTGACATTCCATTTTGCACTACATGGAGCCTCAATTTGCTTTTGTAAACTTCCCATTTGTGTCATTTCGCGATGGCTTGCGTCCAAGGGCAGTGGACGAGCGGCTTATTCACACACAAAAGAAACTGGGATAGTAACAGAAAGCTTTATAATCACCTCCATGTTTTGGACTGTTATCCATTTCCCCGAGTGATGCCACAGCGCAGAGTCAGTGGAACACCGCAGCGGGAGTTAAGACACAGGGGAGCTTGACCATGGCTCGCGGCATTTCTGTCTAAATTCAGTACATTTCCAGTTTAAAGACTTTCAAATGTATAAATCACTCGCAATGCCCTTGTGCAGAGGGAATGTGCATCAGGCCACTATTTCAAATATTTGCAGTGGAAGTTCAATGTGGGCTCTTATTTAAACATTTCAAGTATTTTATGAATATTCTTGTTAATTCTGTATAATATGGGTGCACAGTGGTGTAGTGGTTAGCACGTCCTCTTTAAATCACAAACAGGGTTGAGGTTCCATGTTCTTCTTGTGTCTGTTTGGGTTTTCTCTGGGTTCTCCAGGTTACTCCCACAGTCCAAATCAAACCATGCCCATCCAGAAAATGTTTAGGGCACTGGGCAGATACACCATCTACTGGACACCAGTCCATCTCACACACACTCTATAGGGGCAATGTAGAGCAGCAAATTTTCCTTGAAACTTTTCGGACTGTGGGAGGAAACCGGAAAACCCAAAGGAAACCCATGCGACACAGAAAGAACAGGTCGGGATGCAAACCTGGATCCCCAGTGCTGAGAGGCGGACGGGATAACCACTTTATTTTTAAAATGTAGACTGATTTATTATTATTATTATTAGAGTTACTTGGATCATTGTTAAATTTAATCATAACTCTTTTTTTTCATTCTCTGCAATTCACACTCTTTCATGTTGTCATATCTTTACAAGAAGCCCTTGTTTCTGGTTTTCACCCTCTTTCCTCACTTTTCAGTTGCCCCCTGGTCAGACCGTGACATCATAATGAAATATAATAACCCCGTGTGACAGATTTCAAATCATTTAGTTATTACACGCGATTGCCTCAAACCACAACACAACTGTGAGAGTTATTTAAAAAAAAAAAAAAAAAAAAAATTCGCAGATGAAACTGTGTGTCATGAAGGAAACCAGTCAGAACTCTCATCAGTCAGCAGTCAGCAGTCAGCAGTCACACTTATTCACTTTTACAATTTACACATCAGAATATTTTTACCAGTCTGTAGGTGAACACAGGTTCACACTTCTGTAACTGATTCCCAGTGGTTTCCCTACCGTTACTGCTGTGTACACACACACGCACACACACAACTTTACCCAGTAGACACCCCCCCCCCCGTCAGAGACCTCCCGTTCTACTGAGCGTTAATTAATACAGGAAGCGCTTTTAAGTGCAGCGTGAGGAAAAACGAGTGCTGTTTGGTTGAGCGATTACATCTGTCACACAGCTCCAGGTTATACTGCAGACCCCACATGCACAACAAGAATCCAGAACTGTCAGTACATTCCAACACCCTTGTTGTTTTTTTTTTTTTTATATATATTTTTTAACACACACGAGTATTACACTCTGTTCATCAGCATCAATGGCACAAAGTCTAAGACACTGTGATGTGATGCAACATGCTGCAGTTGCTCCGGAGGCCGTACTGTGAATGGTATTCATGACCCCATAACATAAAGACTTATCTACTAAAGCATCTGTACAAACAATATGGGCGCGGTAGCTCAGTGGTCAGGGTGTTGGGCTGAAGGTTGAGGTTTAAATCCCAGGTCCACTGAAGTTACCAGTGTGGGTGCTTGAGCAAGACCCTTAACCCTCATTGCTGCAGAGATGTTGTGATAAACCCTGTGATCACCTTGTAAGTCGCTTTGGATAAAAGCGTCCAATAAATGACCAAATGTAAATGTAATGTAAATGTAAATATGATGAAGTAATGGGATGATGATCTCAGCGTGGTGCCAGAAATGCATTTTGTCTTTTTTTTTTTTTTTTACATCAGATGACGGTGAGCAAACACAAGAGTCTGGAATGAATGAAGACAGCTTTCTAGAAGTGAAGTGTCCATCAGCTGAGCAGGTCCGAGAGCCAGATGTTTTTTTTTTTTTCATATAAGACTTTCAGACATAAGACATGGGTTCGTAAATAGATATGTGAGGTTCAGTCATTAGATCACTTTATATTTACAGGAGAACTGCAGAAAGGATGAAGAACCGGACTGGCTCTCCAAACTGACCGGGAACCCTGGCGAAGAGGAAGGATTGGAAGATAAAGAGGGTGGAGAACAGAAGGCTGAAGAGGATGATGGAGTAGTAAATGATGAGGTAGCAGGAGGATTGGGAGAGGGTGAGGGAACAGAAGAGGATGGTGAAGTGGGAGGGGGGGAGACTGTAGAAGAACCAGCAGGTAAAGATGTAGTTGAGAATAGTCAAGGGGAAGAGGCTGAAGGTGAAGAGGGTGGAGGAGAGGTTAAGGATGGCGATGCAGGGGAGCCTGAGGGGGTATGTAAGGAAGGGGAAGTGAGTGAGGATAGTGGAGGAGAAGAGGGTGAGGGAGTGGGTGAGGATCCCCCCCCCCCCCCCCCCCCCCCCCCCCCCCCCCCCCCCCCCCCCCCCCCCCCCCCCCCCCCCCCCCCCCCCCCCCCCCCCCCCCCCCCCCCCCCCCCCCTAAATGTGTGTTCAATAAAATGCTGACACGGCATGGAGACAATTTCGCAGACGATTTTAACAAAAGTGACTTACAACCATGCCAACTTAATGCTGAGGTCAGACTTTAGTAACTTTAGTGGAGCTGGGATTTGAACCCACAACCTTCAGACTGACACCCCCGACATCCTAACAACTAATCTTAAACTCTCATTTTAAAACTGTACAAGATAAATATAATATTTTTGGTATGTTTCATAAAATAAATCATTTAACATTATTATTTACAGCACATTTCCCAAAGTTGCCACTTTATATAAACTATATATTTCACATGTAGTTTGTATTATGTGAGTAGCTCATAATGTGTATGTGTGTCTGTCTGTGTAATTCTTGTGTAGATCTGTAAATGATGCTTAATAAAGAAGCATTTAATAAAAATTCTTACCTTCAAAAGTTTTAACATTAATTCTATGAAATTCGGTTAGTGGTTGATTTTTCGATTGGCGTAATGCGTGATCCATTGGTCCGTATGGCTTGTCGTTCTAAACGAAATGTCAAAAGTCCGTCCTATCGCCACAAGGATACAAAATCTAACAGCCACCCATGTGTTTTGGACATCTGTGTGATTTTTGCTCCACTTTTTGTTTAATTTTTCAGTTCCGGTTTGTGGACTTTTATTTGGCCGGTGCATTAGTCCTATCCCAGCAGTGTCACTGAGCTTTTTAAATGAAACTACAGCTGCACTGCTGCACTAAAAAAAAAACCTCACTGCGTCAGTGTCACTGCAGAACTGACAGTAAACAATCCACCACCCAAATGCTACCTGTTCTGTGATGCTCCTGAGGACCAACAGGGGACTAACGACAACAAAGAACACAGATGGACTACAGTCTGGAATTGTCCATCTATATGGTAAGTGGAGGAAATAGATAATGAAGCAAGAGGGGGGTGTGATGGTGCTTTTTATATATATATGCTATTTATATTATATATATTTATTAACTAATATATACGTATTTATATATGGAGTTAACGCAGCCAGTCACAGGGAGGACATGCAGCCGTTACACGGAGAGGTCTTTGTTGGTCCCGACGGGGAATCCAATTTCCAGTGCAGGCCTGTTTGGGTGAGTTTATTCTATCCAACCTCTTGATTATGGGATGATAAAACATTTCATCCAACACCAGTGTCAGGCAAACGATTTTCCAGACCCATCCCAACATCTTGCAGAGAGCGGTTCTGTGAGTACACTGTGATGGTGTCCTTATACTTTTGATTTTCATATGAACTGTCATTGTTTTGCAAAGGTCTGGACACTTCAATGACGTGCTTTGTTGGTTTTATTGAGAAAAAAAAAACTAAACAGTTAAAGCACCATTACTTCAGTAACGTCCACATTTAATTTTTTTGTTTCATTACGCAAAAAAAATAAAAAACATGAGACATAATCATTTAATGTGATGAATTTTATTATTATTACCCGAAGCGTCCTTTTTAAACCCTCATTGTCTCTCAGTCTGATACAGCAGTGATGTCTATCTTCTCATGTGATCAGGTCTTTAAACAGCTGAACTGGTTAACGGTGTCCAGTGGAACTCCAACGCTTGGTCTTAACACTTTACTAAACTGCGGCTCACTGACTGTAGCGCTTCTAACTTCCAATTGTGCTAATTCAGTTTCTAGAGCCTCAGCTGCATTGCATTCTGGACCTTGAAGTCCATTAGTTACTGTTTTCACATCATTATGTATTTTCCTTGGTTTCTTTTTATTCCCTGGTTTTAAATGGTTAAAAAAAATTATGAAATGACCATTAACTCAAAAAATGAACACATTTTATTCACATAAAAGAATTAAATGTCCTACTTTATTCATTGTTCAGATTTATATTTGTACTGTTTTCTATGCTGCTCTGGTTTACATCATGTATGCACTCTAATAATGCTAATGTGAATGAAATGAACGTTATTTAATAATAGTAAAGAATGTAATTCACTCTATTTCCAAGGGATCAGTTGTGTTATTAAGTGCTTGTGTGTGGGACCAGGGTTGATGTTTATGGTTGGCATTGATAGGCATCAGGAAGCTGCTATGCAGATAAATATTATCTAATAATAACGTATAATTCCTTTTATTGTGGCGTAACGTTTCAGCTTTCGGTGCCCGGCTGCACGCTCTGGACTTTGGACAGCGTCACCGGAACCTTTACGTCGCCGGTATTGGGCACGGAGGCCTGGATCTCTGCCAATCGCTCCTTGAAGCGCCGCTGAAGCCGAAGTTCGTCCTTGGTCCCACCCTGCCCGCAGGCGGCCAACAGGAGGAGACCCGCCGCCACTCCGGCTCCACCCACGCAGAACAGCACCGCACCACCCAGTTTGCAGGCGTCCAGGGCCCGGTTAAAGCGCACGGCCCGGCCATCTACGAAAAGCAGCTCGTCCTCGCCGAACGCCTCCAGGCGAGGGGGGGTGGCGTAGCCCACCAGTAGCACAGACAGACCAGCGACCAGGATCACGGTGCCCAGCGCCACACAAACCTACAGAGAGATAAACAGTAGGTGAAAATCATGTATATAATGTTAATTAAAATAGGACACTGGCGGTGGGACAGGTGGAGGGGTGTGACCGCAAAACGTAACTGACCTTCCAGAGAACAGAGCTCCACCTGCTGGGCGATCTCTGTGTCTGAAAGTCATCATTGTGGCGTTCCCAGATGGACGAGGTGCAGTCCTCGTAGAACTGGTGTAGGTAGGAGCGAACGCCGTAGCGCTGCTGTCCCCCATCACCGTACTCCGATCCGCACAGCTCAGGACACGACGTCATCGCTTCACATCTGAGACACAGCATCGATGATCATTAGAGGAGGTGGACAGTCGTCTTTGGACGTCAAATACATAAACAAGCTTATTGATTTAGATGAAGGGCGGCACGGTGGCTTAGTGGTTTAGCATGTTCTCCTCTAAGCACTAGGGATTTCTGGTTTAAATCCCAATCTAGGTGGAGTTTCCATGTTCTGCCTGTGTCCGTGTGGGTTTCCTCCGGGTTCTCCGGTTTCCTCCCACAGTCCAAAAACATGGATCAAGTCAATTGAGTTCTCCAAATTGCCCCATGTAGAGTGTGTCTGTGTGAGTGAGTGTGTGCCCAGCGATAGACTGGCGTCCTGTCCTGGGTGTATCTGCCCAGTGCCTGAAACATTCTCCCTTGGATGGGCATGGGGAACCCCCCCCCCTCCCCTTCCCGTGACCCTAATAGAGGATAAAGCGGAAGGTAATGGATGGATTTAGATGAAACTACACACAGGTTGTTTATTGTATAGCCATTATCCTCTGCGTACTCCTCTAATAGGGTCATGGGGGGGGGGCGTTCCTCACGCCTATCTATGGGAGAAAGTTTCGGGCACTGGGCCGAGCAGAGCACCAATCTATTGCTGTGCACACACACACACTCTATATGGAGTGTATATCTAATTTGGAGCATTTCATTGACCGTGATCCATGTTTTTGGACTGTAGGAGGAAACCGGAGAACCCGGAGGAAACCCACACGGACACAGGGAGAACATGGAAACTCCACCCAGATGGGGATTCGAACCATGAATCCCCAGCGCTGAGAGGAGAACATGCTAAACCACTAAGCCACCGTGCCGCCCCCTTAATTAATTAATATTTTTAATTGACTTTATTAAAATTCCGCAGTAAGGCTGCAGCATCCTGTCCTGTTCAGCACCTTTATACCCTGAACAGCTCCGAGTTTGTGTCTGTTCAGCAGGTCAGGAGGTGCAACAGAGATGCAGATCAGATTACACACACACACACACACACACACACACACACACACACTGTTCCTAACAGTTTTGTATGAGTTCAAATCAAACATAATACCAGACCAACCGGTCAGTCCCACCGTCCTCTGTTTTCAAAGCATACCATGACCCTAATTAAAAGATCAGCGTTTATTATGGGATGGATGTGGCCATGTGAGAGGATGCAGGATGTGTTAAACAGGGGAGTTTCTTTGTCAGGGCTGTAATTTAATCGGGACTATGCCCGTTGGTGTTCGTACTCTGCGCTCTTTCAGTACTGCGTTGTAATCATAAGGAATTATTTTAGCTGCTTTGTTTTTTTGTTTTTTCTTTTTAATGTGCTTAATGTCTTCTGTCTTACATACACATTCAGCTGCAACAATCTTTAACTGAAAAGGAAATAAGTAGGCACAAATTTGTAACTCGAACGGAAAAGGTTGCATGAAATCTCATACATTCTGTGGAGGTCAAGGGACGAGTGTTGGGAGTAGGACAAAATGGACGAAGGTAACAGGACACACTATTTAATTACAGAAAATAGGTATTTTATTTAGTCCCAGTTAGACAGGTGTACTGAAACACCAGGACGCTTCCAACTTCATGGAAACACTTCGGGAAAGTTTCTTTTTTGTTCCAGCATAACGAAACAAGGTCCATAAAGCCATGTTTGTTTAATATTTTAGTATGGACTTCAGAAACGGACACCCTCGTCTAACGTTAGGTAATGTTGTTTGTGTCTGTGTGTCTGCCCTGCAGTGGACTGGCAACCTGTCCAGGATTTCCTGCTTTGAGTTCTGCATGTGCAGCGTGGAGTTACAGCACCAAGACACCGCTTGAGGTCAGTAGATTAAAAAATGAATGAATTGTTGTTGTGTCGCTGATGTTATTAAAAATAACAGCTCATAATAACCACGTCCTCATGGAGGGGCATTTTAATGCCTGTTTTGTTGTAAATGTAGAGAGCCTTTAATATAGGACATTAAATATATCTTTAGAAAATATTATATTTTTCCTGTCATTAAAACTGCACACATACACTCATGCACACAAAAGACGTCATCATGTAATGCTACTGTTGTCGTGGCAACAGCAGCAGCTATCAGGAGCCATGAAGTGCGCCATGGTGCTAAACAAAATTAATTCATGTGTAAACACTATGTATAAATTATATATATTTATATATTTATATATATATATATATATATATATATATTTTTTTCGGATTCGTATTAAATACTAGACGACGCTTTTCATAACAACCCGTTCGCTCTTTTGAAGTCGGAAACGTTTTAAAAACCTTTTATTTTGAAGCGCGCTGCTGATTGGTTCTGCGCTGAAGGTGAGACGCACACCTGCGTGTGCGGCGCGTGCTGAGCGGAACACGGTGTTCCCGTGCGGACCGCGCGGCTGTGTTTAATGTCGGGAATAAAAACATACAATTTAAATCCAAAAAGTGCAAAAAAATATGTGAACGAAGCTGCAGTTTGAAGGCGATGCCGCCGCCATCATCAGAGCTTTAAACAGACACCCGAACACACAAACCGACCGACCCCCGGCCCCCCCCCCCAACTCTCAGCCGCGGCGGGTTTAAGGTTTCTATAGCGGAACAGAAGAGAATATTTGGGAGGAATAAAGCAGGAAGGCGGTGTACCTGTGCCATTCAGAGAGGAGAGAGATGTTTATCCTCCTTCTGTCTCCATCACGCTCAGGCTCGCTGTCAAAGGAGACGCAATACCCCCACTGCGCATGCGCGGCTGCCTCCCTGCACTCACAACACCTGCCTCCTGTTCTGATGGATTACAGTAAGTTTGTACTTATTATTAATATTATTATTATAAGGGGTTCAAGCACAAAGTGCGTGAAACCTGTTCTTTTATTATTATTATTATTATTATTATTATTATTATTGTTGTTGTTGCTGTTATTATAATAATAATAATAATTATTATTATTGTTGTTGCTGTTATTATTATTATTATGTCTACATCAATTATAGTTCATTGTTTTATTGCCATAATGATACTATTAACACAAATGGCATCATATTTAATGATTTCATGCTGTTAGAAGCTCAGGTTCAGAGAAATACCCTGTTGTGTTTTAGGAAAATTACAACATAAAATCCACTGGGTTTCATTGCAGCATTTATTTGCACAAACAGTCGGTTTTCTGTTTTGTGGAAACTATAAAGGGTGCGCAAAGCCGACGTCCATTAATGCCCATTATAATACGGGTAGTTCAAGTCCTTAAACTTGATTGGCTGAGCCGTTTCTCCAGCCATGACATCATTGACAATAACACACCCCTCTGAGCGCTTCGCATTCGTATCAATGCGTGATGTACAGTACAATATTTTAAATCATAACATGCAGATTAATATGTACAGCGAGCCGACTCCTGATCAGCACTAAACCCGTTACGGCTGTTTTTCTAAACTGTAATTTGGCCGATCGATGGCAGTTTTTGAATATTAGATAAACCTGTATCCTGTAACTCAGCGATCAGCATACATTTAAAAACACTGACTAGATTACATCATGGAGGGTCAGATTATTAACAATTTTGCTTTCAGTAAACGCATTTATGAATCAAATCTTTTTTTTTTTTTTATTCTAGTGTGTTTGTAAGCATCTTATAAAAGCATTAAGACACTCGTGGTTGTGTATTATTGTGAATAAATCATGGGAAAGAGAAGTAACTGTACTCCGCTACGTGTTGGGGCTAATAACACCTCTTTAAAATGATTAATTCATAATAATGCCACGCCCTCTTGTACTATATTTCTTTATTGAAGTTGTTGTTCTGGATGACACACACACACACAGGCATGTTGTAGGAAGCCTCCTCAAAATTATAAAAGCTATTACTGCTGGAAGCGTGGAATGGGGTGTGATGATAAAACCTGCTGTAGGAGTGATGTGTAGGTGTCATGATACTTTTGTCTACGTTGTATTGAAAGCGGCGGCATGATGGCTTAGTGGTTTAGCATGTTCTCCTCTCAGCACTAGGGATTCCCAGTTCGCATCTAGGTGGAGTTTCCATGTTCTCCCCGTGTCTGCGTGGGTTTCCTCCCACAGTCCAAAAAACATGGATCAAGTCAATTGAATTCTCCAAATTGCCCCATATAGAGTGAGTGTGTGTGTGTGTGTTTGTGTGTGTGTGTGTGTGTGTGTGAGAGTAAGTGTGTGCCCAGCGACCGATTGGCGTCCTGTCCTGGATGTATCTGCCCAGCGCCCGAGACGTTGTCCCCTGGATGGGCATGGAACGCCGCGACCCTAAAATAGGATAAAGCAGAAGATGATGGATGGATGTATTGAAAGAATAAAACATGGATGTTTGTGACACCTGTACCTTCTTGGTCAGAGCGTGCTTGTCCTTCATCCTTTATGAAGCTTAACCAGGCAGGGTTTGTTAATTATAGCTAAGAATATATTTAAATGTAGTTTCGTTTAATTGTGTTGCTTTTTGACATCATTGAGATAATAATTGCGTATCAGTTTAAACCGTTGACTACTGCCAATGTTTTCTAGTTAAAAAAAAAAAAGTCCCTCTGCTGTTCAGGTTCTCACTTAAAGAAAGCAAAATGTTAATAAATGTTCTGGAGCCCTGGACAGCTGATGAACTGATACAGCGGCGCAACATGCCGTCGCTTCACAATGAAAACAAAGTCAGTGATGTTTAATGGGCTACGATTCATGGCTTTGAGGATCAATGAAATGCCCTCCCTCACTCGCTCCCTTTATTTAGGATGAAGAGTGGTGTCAGTGCTGTGCTCGTCACTTTCTCTGACCCGTCAGAGTAGAGGCGAAATGTGGTCCAGTCATTTACAATGATGTACAAGTGTATTATAACACAAAAAAACAGTATAGACAGGTTGTGTGTGTGTTTAATTAACCCAATTCCCCCATGTTCCTGCACTCCTGCGTCACTATACACTCCTCTGTTTGTGACTCACCCAGTCGCCTCACTGCAGTCTCCTGCGTTATACATACCTCAGTAAGGTCACCCTGCAGCTATATGCAACATTTGGTGCAACGCTGCAGAGTTGAGTCATTTATAAATAGTTGTTTTCTGGAGTTTGCATGCATCACAGTTCCACTACAGCATGGCACTGACAGCGTGGACTGTGAGCGAGTGTAGAACCTGATGGAATGGCCGTTGTGTGTATAATGCAAATATAATGTAGAGAAAAAAAACCTAACAGCTCTGTTAAGGTTCCTAATTATTACAGAATGGAGATGGTGGCTTGTATATTGGAGATGATGGCTTTGTAATAAGGTGTGGAGCCCGAGGTTCTTTATGGCCCTTTATGGTCATTCCGTTCGTCATTAGATCCGTGCAGGACTTTAAAGCTTCATGTCATTTATTCTTTACAGCTCCACAACCAATGTAAATGCTCGGATATTAGAGTGGATGTGTATTTAAACGATGTAAAGAAATGATAATGTCCGTTCCTTCCTCCGTGGCCGTTTACCGCTCGCTGTCCAAGTCGTGACTGTTGAGCGGTGACGCTTGACTGCATATGGTATTTAATCTCAGATAAGCCGAGGATCTGATTGCAGCCGTGTTTACACTTCAGGAGTCATTCTGTCTCCATCCTCTTCGTTTCTATGGTTACAACGGCGATAAAGGTCACCTTCAGGAAGCACCGAGTGAGCGTGAGCGGCATGATAATTCACATATAATCACACTCTCCATGATGGCTTGCATCATTATCCGTGTGTATGTGTGTGTGTGTGTGTGTGTGTGTGTGTGATTGATTTACAAGTGTAAAAATAGCTCTTTCAACCAGTCAGTCATTACAATTACACATATGCATTAGAGCATCTTAATTCCAGATACTTTTACATCAGGCTCTGGAAAAAGAATCAATTCACTAAAGAAATGTAAAAATATATATTAAACAGTAATTTAGTAGCATGTAAATCCTGACGATCTGCAGTAGAGACGAGACAATTACAGATTAGGATGGTACGATTATCATCTTAAGTAATAATCATGATTATTCCCATTGTTATGCAATAATTAACTTAAGTTGCAAGAAATCACAGAAACATTGCAGTTTATTCCATTAATTTAATGTGAACACAAAATCACATAAAAATGTTTTAATGTGATTTAAATATTAATCTTTTGCTTAATATTAACACAAAAAATTCTTTACAACACAAAATATAAATTTTAAGTGATTAAAACTAAAAAGTGGATATTTATAGCCATTTGAAGGAAAACGAGGGAGGTCCTGCAAGTGTAACTTTATTTTTGTTCCTTGCGAAGTGCGCCGTTTGGTCTAAGGTCCCGGCATAATAGGTTTTTCTTTTCCTAATGAATGTCGTCATGACCATGTTATGGCACTCTTTTGATGAATTATTTGCAATGTGTTTAATTGTGATTAATTGCAAAAACAAAAAACAACAAAAAAAAAAAAACGATGAATTGTCTCATCCCTAATCTGCAGCCATCTATTTTGCTATAGATTCCAGTGTTTAGATGGTTTTGCAGGATTATTGATTCAGGCAGATGGGATAGATAAGAGAAGATAAGATAATCCTGTATTGGTCCCATATTGGGGGAAAATCAATATAGCTTTTTTTCGTCCCAGAGATCTTGTGTGTTGTAAGGGCCTGGTGCTTCTGCCCTAAACATGTGCACTGAGGGTTGATCTTGGTTAGCCACGATACGATGTCCAAACATCCAGCCACACGTATTAGAGGCCAGTCACTAACTGGCTTAGTGCTGTTCCACCTCCACCTGGCTGAACTGCTGACACCCGATGGGAAGGCTCTTCCATTCCGGCTGCGGTGCCCGATTCATCTGACAGGGTGTTTTTTGTTTTTTTTTCGTCGCTCAGTGATCCACCCCTCACCTTTCTGTTTCCCTTGGACAGCCGTGGCACTCAGATTGGAGGTCTCCTGCTGTAGTCCATGCTGTTTCTTATAATAACACTGAATTCTTTCATCATTGTGGATGTTATTTACAGGTTTGTACTGTCAACTTTCAACCATTTACTGAATACATATAACCAAGTGGTTCCCTCTCATCACATCAATCTGATTGCAGGACCAGGATGCTGTTTCTCATAATAACACTGAATTAAACAGCATCCCGGTACTGCAATCAGGTTCATGTGATGAGAGGGAACCACTCGGCCGTATGCATTCAGTAAACGGTTCAAAGTTGACGGTGCAAACTTGTAAAAAACATCTACAATGATTAAAGTTTTAAACACTAAAATAAAGTTGAATAATTTCTAGATAACTGACCGTTTATCCCACCCGATGTTTTCACGTTGGAACTCGGTTGTTACGTGTTATAATCTTCTTTAATTTAAACTCTACTAATTATATTTTTTTGCACTGGATATGAGAAAATTATACGAATTAAACTTCATCCTTATAATTATTATATTAAATGCTACAGTGGATTAAGGGCAGAGTGTAGTCCATTATGAAATCTGCTGCCACCTTGTGGAAATGTATAGAATTACATTGTGGAGCTCAGTTTAGACTCGCTTAAATTAGACATATCGTGTCTTTACTTCTAATGAATTGCTTTGCATATGAATTGCCGATTTATATTGTAAATGTAAATTACAATAATGTAAACAAAACATTATTAACTGATAACGCAGTTAATAATAATAATCTATATATATGATTATTATTATTATTATTATTATTATTATTATTATTATTATTATTATTATTAACTGCGTTATAAATAATCTGCCCAGAGCAGAAACATTCTCCCCTGAATGGGCATGGGGAACCCCACCACGACCCTACTATATATATATATATATATATATATATATATATATATATATATATATATATATATATATATATATATATATATATATCAGAGACAGTCTGTTGCTGCATGGTTTGTGTCCTCAGTGATCACAGTGAAGGATGATACAGGATGATGTTTGCGGAATGTTTTGGGTGGTGGATTATTCACCTGCACCACCATGTCATTGTCACAGCAGCACAGAATCATCCACCACACCAATAATACCTGCTCTTTTCATGGTCCTGATTATCAGAGAACAGTGTAACAGAGTATGTAGAGAAACAGAATGTAATTGTAGAACTTAAAACTCCATCTTAATGATCAGTGAAGCTGGATAATGAACAGTGAGAGTCGAACCGGGAATCTTAATAAATTGGCGGCGTTTGCAGATAAACATTCGGAATAATATTATTCATAACGTCTTTGTAGCAGGTATCAGATGAATTCTTATCTAAAAGCCAGGTGCTTTCTTCACATAATTAAAGCCACGAAAGGCGTTTATGTCGCGAGAAGGAGCGTGACGGCGGTGTAATCACTTAATAACAAACTGGACCCCAGGGTTCACTGGTAATCTGGTTACGAGCTCATTTTAATACCGGCATTTTCGAACAGCGGCGGTTATTGGTCGTCTATCATCGGCACATCCGTGTAAGTAACATGTTATTGGGCATGCGCCTCCCGGAGTGAATATTATTTATGAATGATTCTAACGATTCATCATTTAATGGCTTTAATCCGCGTTTATGGTTTTTTATTACGCACCGCAAATTTATAGTGTTACTTACATTCGCTCGCTGCTGTTTGTTTTGTTGACTTGATACCATTGTGAGACAATATTGTTTATTTATCGTCACTTAGACTCGATTGGAACACATCAGATGCTGCAAGACATTTTAAAAAAACGATGTCACAGCAGGTCTCTGTGCTGATTGGCTAATGGCCTCGTTAATTGGTCAATCAGCAGTCAGGTTTACACTCACAGTGTCCACGGTGTCACCTCCACCCAACATACAGGTGGAGTTTGTAGTTCTACGGTTCAGTCCTTTTTACTCTGTTCTCCAATGTCCAGGATCATCATTAGGGTGGTGGATGATTCTTCGTACTGTAGTTACACTGACACTCTGGTGCAGGTGTGGTCGCATGGCGTTGTGCTGCTAGAATTTAAACTCTTTATCCCCTCACTGTACACACCTCCACCTTACTGCTCCACCTTGTGGATATAGAATCAGTAAGTACTAGCAGGAGCTGAAACTGATGCTGGCTGCTCATCATAAGATAAGATAAGCACATGTGCAACGAAATTTGAGCAGCAATCTTAGGTGCGGGTGGCACGGTGGCTTAGTGGTTTAGCATGTTCTCCTCCCAGCACTAGAGATTCCCGGTTCGAATCCCCATCTGGGTGGAGGTTTCATGTTCTCCCCGTGTCCGCGTGGGTTTCCTCCGGGTTCTCCGGTTTCCACTCACAGTCCAAAAACATGGAACAAGTTAATTGAATTCTCAAAATTGCCCCCTATAGAGTGTGTCTGTGTGAGTGAGTGTGTGCCCAGCGATGGATTGGCGCCCTGTCCTGGGTGTATCTGCCCAGCGCCCGAGACGTTCTCCCCTGGATGGCCATGGGGAACCCCACCGCGACCCTAATAGAGGATAAGCGGGAGATAATGAATGAATGAATATATATATATATATATATATATATATATATATATATATATATATATATATAATGACTTTGTCATTAATATTGCACATGAGTTATTGCACATAATAAATTAAATTGCGCATGAGTTATGTTGCACATAAGGACACTATTAAAGTGATTAGCGCTGAGTCCAGTTATTGGTTATTGGTTTGGGGTTGGTTTGTGGGTTGTGCGTGTTTGTGTGTTCAATTCGCATACAGTGCTGAGATAAAAGCTGTTTTTTAGTCGGTTTGTCCTGATGTGATGAACCTGAATCGTTTTCCTGAGGGTAGCTGCTGGAATAGATGATGTCCAGGGTGGGAAGAGCCTTTCAGGATGTTAGCTGCCCTGCTGAGGCAGCGAGAGCCAAACAGGTCCTCCAGACTGGGCAGTGGACAGCCGATGATCTTCTGGGCTGTGTCGATCACTCTCTGTAGTGCTGTCCCATCCTCTGTGTGTTTGGTGAGAAACTGGATAATTAATCGTGTCAGAAAGCGATGCGGAAGCCATTCGAGGAGCTCCGCAGCTGGCAGTTCAGCTCGCTGTCGAATCGCTCATCCCCGTAAAACCATTTTAACAGAGCAGATAAACGGGGGAATGAAAGAACCCGTTCTGCGGTCTGTACCGATCAGGCATCCGGTGTAAGGAGTGATCAGCATTAACAGGACGGCGGGCAGCCTCAGCGCGAGATCCATGGCTGCTAATTTTCCAAAATGTAGTGTTGTGCTGAAGCTAGATAATGGGTTATTGCCATCCCACCGTGCCGTTCTGCTCCTCGGATTAGCGAACACTCTCCGGCGTGACGGCGGTTTTGATAAACGATGAGATACAAATGACGGTTTTCACCTTGCTGTACGGCGTAAACGACCCCATAGCAGAGCGACGGAGGCTACATCATTCCTAAAAGGGCTTTTTAAAATTTTTATTTATGGCGCATCACTCCGGTGCTGAATTAAGGATCGTAACACCATTCTGGTGTTTGCAGGACATTACGCGGCGTGTGAGAAATCCCCAGTCTGATAACAATACAAGTCAATTTCATGGTTTATCATCTTGGTGCAGCTGGTTTGAGTGCTGCTAACATCCGTGTGTTCGTTTTTTTTTTTAACGTTATCACATGCCATCTTATCCATCTAAGGGTTTAAATGGACGGGAAGCATTGCCGAGGTCTGTCACTGATGCTGGACGACAGGGCGAGGGAACCTGGCTTACTGTCTCTGTTGAGGTCCCAAAGTAACCCAAAGTTGAGGTCAGGGTTCTGTGTGGGACAGCAATAAACCTTGCTTTGTGCACTGAGGTACAGTCATGCTGGAAGAGAATATGCCCTTCCCCAAAGTGTTTGCACGCATGTAATAGTGGAACTAAATGATATACATGTTGTATGGGGTGGACCTTCAAAGTTTAGTCTTCGAAAAGACAACACACAAAGTAGAAACGGACAAATGTGCCGTAAGTGGAACTTTATTTTTTGTTCCATGCGAGTTGCCTCACCTGGTCTAAGGTTCCAGCTACCGACATAAAATGTATGTCTCTTGTGACGAGGCTGAGGTACCCTGACGGTTAATTAATGTTTTAAATCGCGATTAATTTTACAAACGATATTGTCTTGTCCCTACCTGTCAGTATTTTTATTTTTTTGCCTTTGCTTGTGTGTGTGTGTGTGTGTGTGTGTGTGTGTGTGTGTGTGTGTGTGTGTGTGTGTGTGTGCGTGTGGGGGGGGTTAAAATTCATCATATTATTCCATATAACACTGAACCGAATATCGTTGAGTAAACGCACGTGTCATTGTGATGAAACTGTAGATGTTGATGGAACGTTGTGAGGCGGTCACATGAGTATGAGGAGTGTGAACTAAAGCCCGTCTACTGAATTAAAGTGAAACGCTGCAGGAGGACGTCATCAGATTCATTACTTAAAGTAAAGTAAAGTAGTAGAACGACCAGTCCGGTGCCGTCAAGGCTCCTCCATCAAAGGTCTCACTTAAGTAAAAGGACATGAATGATAAAGCATTGACGTATGAAATATAAAGTCCAGGTTTGCTTTTTCTGATGCAGTAATTATATTATACCTTAAAAATAGTATTTAAAGTTGGATAATTAATGCTAAAGCATTAGTGTGGTGCAGCGATCGCTTAGTGGACGGGGTGTAAAGGGTATCATTTAGTAGGTTAGGGGTTTGATCTACCATGTCACCTTGAGCCTGGTACTGTTGTAGCCACATCCGTCTGGGGGGGGGGGGGTCATGTGTAGGCATGAGGTGATTATTGTCTAAGAAGTAATCACATATATACGATTGTTATACAATAATGAAATAAATAATAAATAATTGTACTATTTATTTATATACATTATATATAGGGCGGCACAGTGTCTTAGTGGTTTAGCATGTTCTCCTCTCAGCACTAGGGATTCCTGGTTTAAATCCCCATCTGGGTGGAGTTTCCATGTTCTCCCCGTGTCCTCGTGGGTTTCCTCCAAGTTCTCCGGTTTCCTCCGCAGTCTAAAAACATGGATCAAGTCAACTGAATTCTCCAAATTTCCCCATGTAGAGTGTGTCTGAGTGAGTGAGTGTGTGCCCAGCGATAGATTGGCGTCCTGTCCTGGGTGTATCTGCCCAGCGCCCGAAACGTTCTCCCCTGGATGGGCATGGGGAACCCCCCCCCCCTCCCACGGCGACCCTAATAGAGGATAAAGCGGAAGATAATGAATGAATGAATGGCATTATATATAATAAGTCTAGTTATTTCCTGTAAGGACAAAGAAAACAGGCGAGTGGAGCTTTATTTTTGTTTCCGTGTCTAAAGTTATGAATTTTTGGCATCATACTTATTTTTCTTATGAATGTCATCACGGCGATGTTGATACGCTCTCATGATTAATAAATTGGAACATTAATTAATTGCAAAAAAATAAAAATTGTCTTGCCCTAGTCATAAGAGGATTGATAGAGGAGGAAATATTCAACGTTTCAGACTTTAAATGAGATATTAAAGCATTTTAATATAATTCTAAACTGATAAAAATAATAGTTTAGAGGAAAAAGTCACTATTTGGTGCAAGTGATAACATGAAATGTGAGCGACTATGCACTGCGTTTGGTATGACGACCGAAACCAAACATGATAAACTTTAAAAATGGGGATATTATAGTGTGTAAAATGTGTGTGTGTGTATATATATATATATAGGCGGCACGGTGGCTTAGTGGTTAGCACGTTCGCCTCTCAGCTCTAGGGATTCCCGGTTCGAATCCCCATCTGGGTGGAGTTTCCATGTTCTCCCCGNAACATGAAATGTGAGCGACTATGCACTGCGTTTGGTATGACGACCGAAACCAAACATGATAAACTTTAAAAATGGGGATATTATAGTGTGTAAAATGTGTGTGTGTGTATATATATATATATAGGCGGCACGGTGGCTTAGTGGTTAGCACGTTCGCCTCTCAGCTCTAGGGATTCCCGGTTCGAATCCCCATCTGGGTGGAGTTTCCATGTTCTCCCCGCGTCTGCGTGGGTTTCCTCCGGGTTCTCCGGTTTCCTCCCACAGTCCAAAAACATGGATCAAGTTAATTGAATTCTCAAAATTGCCCCGTTTATAGTGTGACTGTGTGAGTGAGTGTGTGCCCAGCGATGGATTGGCGCCCTGTCCTGGGTCTATCTGCCCAGCGCCCGAGACGTTCTCCCCTGGATGGGCATGGGGAACCCCACCGCGACCCTAATAGAGGATAAGCGGGAGATAATAAATGAATGAATATATATATATATATATATATATATATATATATATATATATATATATATATATATATATATATACACACTGAGGTGGTGTGGAGTGACTTGGCATATTCTAGTGTAAATTATAGTGTACAGTATGTTATAGTATATTATAGTGTGTATAATGTGTTTATATAGTGAGGTGGAGGAATGGAGTGACTTGGCATCCGTTCAGCAGGGACAGAGTGAAGTGATGGGTGCATGTCCGCATACTTGTGGTGATGCAGTGGACCTTTTGTTTAATGTACATCCGTTATCTATGCGCACAGACATGGTGTGTAGTTCGATGGAGTTGGGCCGAGCTCCAATCCATCAATAACTAATCAAACAGTGGGTGGTCTGAATTAAATACAGCAGTGCGCGCCGCGTTCCCCACGGCCAGGACCCTTTCTAAATTAGCACGGTGATGGATTCCGCGGTGTGTTCAGATAATGAGAGACCTCATCTGCTCGGCATCCATCCCTTCAAGCACCGGGCAGAGAAAGAGAGGGCGGAAAGGAGGGACGCAGGGCGACCCGCGCGCCTTAATTGTGAACAGACCCCCTCCTCGGTAACAAATCACCCCATCACTACCTATGACCCATTAGAAAGCTACACACACAACAACAAAAAAAAAACAGGGTCATAAAGACATGATGCATTTTCTTTTTCTGCCCCCCCACCACCACCCCCTTCCATTTTAAAAGATGTCCACACACCAGGGTTGCCATGTCAATACACTCAATTCCTCTTCAAGCTCTCGGGGAGGGGGGGGGGGGGGAGTTTCCTTGCCGGTTCAGTGGCACCATTTCTGCTCGACCTGTAGAGCTCGAGCTGTGGAAAGGCAGAAACCATGGCAACCGGTGTTCAGCAGGTGGCGCTGTTAGTCCACAGACAGGACTCGGAGTGAGGATGATGTAATCCCTCGAAATCCAGACAAAATCCAGACAGGGTCCAGACGGATCACAGAAGTCTCTATCAGATAGTGCCACCCTCCATCACCCTCGTTCTGACATCACATTTAGTCCATGCCACATCCAATACCATGCCAATTATCCATATCTTTATTCGGCCATCTCTTACGCATCCCAACTTAAACGCCGCTGATGAAATCCTGACTAAGCCTGCGCGCGCTGCATTAATGACGGCTCATGCTTCGGGTGACGCGGCCGTATTTACAATATACAGGCCCATGGGTTAACGGGACCTCGGTGACCTCATCGTATCAGGTTCTATATTGGTATTGACCAGAGGTGATGACCATGTGACTGCAGCCCTTCATACTCACTCTAGTAGCTCGCTGCTTCCCTCCATCCGTCCATTATCATCCGCCTTATTCTCTATTAGGGTCGCGGAGGTGGGGAGTTCCCCATGCCCATCCAGGGGAGAACGTTTCGGGCACTGGGCAGATAGACCCAGGACAGGGGGGCAATCTATCACTGGGCACACACTCACTCACACACACACACACACACACTCTATATGGGGCAATTTGGAGAACTCAATTGACTTGATCCATGTTTTTGGACTGTGGGAGGAAACCGGAGAACCCAGAGGAAACCCACGCGGACACGGGGAGAACATGGAAACCCAGATGGGGATTCGAACCGGGAATCCCTAGTGCTGAGAGGAGAACAGGCTAAACCACTAAGCCACCGTGCCACCCTCGCTGCTTCCCTGTCCATCTAAATTCGTCCTTAAACAATTCTATAACTCGTGGCTGAACGCGATAATTAAAACCTTGCTGGCTGAAATGCGTGTCGTAGGCTACCTCACAGTCCGGTGCCTCTCCGCTGAGGCGTTAATCATAAAGAAGACGTATGTATGATTCTCAGACCTATTTGTAATGTTAAGCGGCTCATTAACACTGATATGATGTGCCGCTCGGACGATTATCTGAGCAGCTCCAGGCATTTTTGTCTCTTATTGGACAAAAAAAAAATGGCTCATTAGATGGTAAACATTGGTGACCCGTAGAAAAGAGGTTACAACTCACCTTTTACACGGTGCAGTAAGTCAGCCGACCATTAACTTAAGCATCGATGTTAAAGGAGCGTCATAAAAACCCAGAGGGGCAGATTTACAATCCATGGGCAAAAGTATTGGGACTCGTATCCATTTCAGCTACAGGAGCTTTAGATTACAACATAATTTCAGTAAGTTCTCCCCTTTGTAGATATAACAGCTTCATATCTTCTAAAATGGGTCTGTGTGGGGGGGAATTTTTACCATTCGTCCAGAAGAGCCTTGTGAGGTCCGGCACCGATGTTGGACTCTCATTTATGTTTCATCCCTAAGGTGCATGGGATTGAGGTCGGGAATCCATCCATCTATTGATCATCTTCTGCTTAATCCTCTACCAGGGTCGAGAGTTAGGGTTCCATGTGGTATATCATGATATAATCAGCTACACTGGCTGCACTGTGGGAGGACACTGAAATGTGGTGCATGGTGGACATGAATGTGGACATGAATGTTCCCGTCCTAAAATAAGCATACAGCTTATTTTAACATCTGTGTAAATGTCCATCCATCCGTCATCTTCTGCTTTATCCTCTATTATTGTCATGAGGGGGGGGTTTCCCATGCCCATCCAGAGGAGAACGTTTCAGGCGCTGGGCAGATACACCCAGGACAGGGGGGGCAATCTATCGCTGGGCACACACTCACACACAGACACACTTTATATGGGGCAATTCGGAGAACTCAATTGACTTGATCCATGATTTTTGGACTGTGGGAGGAAAGCGGAGAACCTGGAGGAAACCCACACGGACACGGGGAGGACATGAAAACTCCACCTAGACAGGGATTTAAACCGGGAATCCCTAGTGCTGAGAGGAGAACGTGCTAAACCACTAAGACACCATGCCGCCATCTGTGTTAATGTAAATATAAAAATTTTAATGCAGATGTTAAGTCATGTAGGAGTGTCTTTTTGGACCATGTGTCCCATTTCCCACTTTAGGAAATGTTCAGGGTTGGGATTTCGAACCCAGGTAGCCTGCACCGTGCATAGTGTTTCCAAAACCACTCGGATAAACTCGGAGAATGGAATTCTGTGCTTGGAGCGTTAAGCAATTTGGTCCGGAAGTCGGAGCCAAATGGATTTCGGAGGACTTTGTTCCTGCCCCTGTCGCGACATTCCAACATGCCGGAATGGAATGAAATGTTCAGGGGGCCTACACAGCCAATTTAGTGAGGAACATGTGCCAGGACAAGAAAATCATTACCCTCGGCATGGTATCGACGGCCGTTCTCTTAATGCGCGGAGTTTGGCTCAAAGTCCTGCAGCCAAACACTCAAGGATGGATCAATGTCGGCCGAGCGGGAGCGGCGTGTTCGAAACGAGCGGCTCCGGGCGCGAAAAGCCATATCACGCTTCCATTTCATGAATTCTTTAACACTCCGAAGTCCGAACGGTTCTCCCCGCTGCTTAGATCCAAACATAATTGAGGAGGCTTTTTTTTCAGGTTCTTTCAGAAATGACCTCCTCGCGTCTCGGTGCGCTGATGGCTTGTGGGCCGGGAGATGGAGTCGTGTCAGGCTGTAATCTAGGAAGGTGTCAGGAAATGGCCCCCCAGAGGTTCCCCACCTCCTCAGACATCATTTATCAGGGTGTCTAATCTGCGGGCGTGCAGATCAATATTACGAGAGCGACTAAGGCAAGGTGGAGAAACCGGGGAACATGGGAAATGCATTCAGGAGCCGGACTCTACTTTGAGTTTGGTCTGAGTTTTCCGCCGCTGTAAGGTCAATCAGTCGTGGGTTTTTAAAATGGCGTCCCCATTCACAGCACTTATAGGAAACCTTCGTACCCCTGTGATGGTCAGTCAGAGGAGACCAGCATGCAGCTGTACTGACCAAAAGAGAGCTGGACACTTTGACAGCCTTATGTTACGGGGTGTTTCTCTGCAGCAGAATCTGGTCAGTTGACTAAGTTCATCCACATTCTTGAAGGACAGACAGAGGGGGTGAAGGTTTCAGCATGACGTCCACCTTAGACACAGACTAAAACGGCTGCGGGCGGCACTGTGGCTTAGTGGTTTAGCATGTTCTCCTCTCAGCGTTAGGGAATCCCGGTTCAAATTCCCATCTGGGTGGAGTTTCCATGTTCTCCCCATGTCTGCGTGGGTTTCCTCCGGGTTCTCCGGTTTCGTCCCACAGTCCAAAAAACATGGATCAAGTCGATTGAATTCTCCAAATTGCCCCATGTAGAGTGTGTCTTTGTGAGTGAGTGTGTGTTCAGTGATAGATTGGTGTCCTGGAAGGTGAAGGTTGTTGAGTGAACAAGGCCGAGACCTTGATTTAATTATCAAACCTGATCGTTGTTTGATGCTGAGGCCCCCCCCCCCTTTTTTTATTTTAATTAAAAAACATTTTTACAACAGGTATTTCGTAAAAAGATGCATCTTCAGCAGCTAACAATTCTGTAAAGAAGAAGGGACAGATATTTCTCCATCTAGGGGTGTTCAAGGAACTTAATCAGGACCCTAGAATGTTTAGAGTGTCATTTTAATCTCAATATCTTTTTGCTTAATCCTCTACAAGGGTCATGGGGGGGGGGGGGGTCCATCCAGAGGTGAACATTTCAGAGGCTGGGCAGATGCACCCAGAATAGGTGTACACGCTATATAGGGGCAATTTAGAACAGACAATTCACTATGAATTGATATTTTTAGACAGTGGGAGGAAACCGGAGAACCTGGAGAAAACCCACACAGACACGGGGAGGACATGGCACCCTAGTAAGCACATTTGGAGATCTTTTGTGAGATTTGATGTCTATTTTAAAGAGGTATGAAGATTTCTTTTCCCGACACAGTCGCTACTCTTACAGGGGGACACTTTAAATTTAAAAAAGCCAGACGATCGGACGGACTGACCCCGCGGTAACGACGGGCTGCAGGTGCATGGTTGTGATTGTGTAGAGCACCGGACTGTGGCGACACGTCCTGAACATTAAAGGGATTAAAACGGGTCTGAATGCCACGCGACCGATATGAAGCGGCGGAAATCATGCAGTAAGGGTGACGGGTGTGAGGCTGCAGGCGGCGCGATACGTGGGCCGTTTTGAAAATCACCTCGACTAACGTATATTTGTCATATAGCCTCGGGTCTCGATTTCCCCCGGGACCCTCGGAACGCCTCATCAAATGATGCGACGTTCCCTTTCATTGGATTTCTGTTGTGTACCCAAAAGCGCCGTGCTCCATTCGTCTTGAAAATGACGCCATCCTTCTCGGGCCTGGTGGGGACGCTGGCAGTCAGGTCCATTTATCGCGCCGCGGGCCGCGATGCCGGGAGGGCAGGTACTTTCACACGCTTGCTTTGATGCGGCCGCCGCTCCTCCCCCAATCGAATTCTAATGGTTGTCTTGTCCTCCAACAAAGAGGACTTTTCACTCCGGTAAACAGACGGCACGTTTTATAAAAACGGAGGATTTCTTAATCAACTGGAGTTCTTTACTCGCTCACTCAGCACTTTGCCGCCGGCGTCACCGTAACGAGCAGACTTGAAGGAATGAGAACGGGAACACTTGTTAGACGGCGTGGCGGTGACATGCTGGTGATGTTTACATGGCGCGGCATTCGTTTTGTCTCGCTTTACGAGACAAAAATAATATCCATGCATTGAAATAGGTGTCTATGCACATTGTACATGTATAAGATAAAAAAAAATTGACTAAAATAACTAAAATAATAAAATGATAATTATCATTTTTATTATTATTATGCGGCACGGTGGCTTAGTGGTTTGGCATGTTCTCCTCTCAGCACTAGGGATTCCCGGTTCGAATCCCCATCTGGGTGGAGTTTCCATGTTCTCCCCGTGTACGCGTGGGTTTCCTCCGGGTTCTCCGGTTTCCTCCTACAGTCTTAAAAACATGGATCAAGGTCAATTGAGTTCTCCAAATTGCCCCATATAGAGTGTATGTGTCTGTATGAGTGAGTGTGTGCCCAGTGATAGATTGGCAGCCTGTCCTGGGTGTATCTGCCCCGCACCCGAAACGTTCTCCCCCTGGATGGGCGTGGGGAACCCCCCCATCGCGACCCTAATATAGGACAAAGTGAAAGATAATGGATGGATGGATCATTGTTATTATACTAAATATATAATACAGTATGCTGCGTAACTGTTGCCATGGATACTGAGTATGTTGGTCATTGATTTGCTCACTATATAAACTAAAGATTCGCTTTGTTTTATAAAACCTTAAGTGTTCCTTTGGTGTGAATGTGTGTGTCCGTGTGTTGGCCTTGATATTGTCGACTTGTCCAGAGTGAAATGATGAGTGTTAGATTTCAGAATTTCTTTTTATATAAATGTTAGGATCAGCAGTTTATTTTAATTCAGTCAAACGTTCTTGTAAACCCAGCATCCAGAAACACCTCCACCTTATTGCTCCACCTTGTGGATGTAGAATCAGAGACAGTGTTGCTTTACAGTGTGTGTTCTCCATCCTCTAATCCTCCATCAGTGATCACAGAAGGCTGCAGACTGGATGAGGGTGGAGGGACATCCACGACCCTAATGATACCTGCTCTGTCGATGGTCCTGATCATCAGAGAACAGAGTTTAAAGGATTATAAAGTGTGTAGAGTAAGGGATGAACTAAAATCTATAAAATAACATAATACAAATATCTTCTTTAGTATAAAGGGCAAGTGTGCTGTTGCTGGGGCAGCATGTTTCTGGCCTTGTCCACATGCATGGTGTATAAATCTCTACTCGCTGATGAAGTGCAGCTGTTGAAATCCCCGCGGTCCGGGTTCGTTTTTCAGTCCAGTCCGGTGCGACTGGCGGTGTCAGTTTATTTCACTGTGCAGCAGCTTTTCAAGCGTTTACGGGAGACTGACACCGCATCCATCCTACATGACGGAGCACAAATAGCCCGGGAGTTTGGGTTTCCCTCCTCTGGGGCTCGTCATAGACCAGAAAACAGCAGTGCTCTGGCAAAAAAACAAAAAAAAAGTTCTTCCAACTTGGAGCCGAAATGCTTTATGGCTTCTCCCCAACACATGTCCTCATAAAAACAACACCGGGTCCAGCATGGCGCGTCCAGCATGGCGCATGCAACGTCTGTCCTTGAAGGAACAGATGAGTCAAATTGCAGAGTCGTCCTCTAAAGTGAACGAGAGGAGCTCGTCCCCAAAAATCGGTCTCGAGCCATGTCAAATTTGTAAGGCTTATGCGCTAAGCCCGGTGTCCTCTTTATTATTTGTCCTCAAGGACAGCCGTATGCTTTCTCGTTCTCCGTTTTACTCTGTCGCTTTACATTTCTGTCAAACACACTCTGAACACATGATAGCTACCTGCTCGTACGCTAGATATTAAAACATGAAGCATCAGACGAGATCCCCGTTCTTTCCAAATTAACCTGGTGAGACCCTCTTACAGGTCCAAATCAATATTCTTTTATATGCCTGCTGGAATTATAAGACGTCTATAGACTCCTAGAGGTCAATGTCAACGTGAACATACATATATATATATATATATATATATATATATATATATATATATATATATATATATCAGTTTTAAGAAACTACTGAAGACGCATCTTTTTAACAAATACCTTTAAAAAAAAGGGGGGGGGGCAAATAACAATCAGGTTTGATGAATTTACAGTATAGTTGATTTTCATCATAACTTCTGACTTGTGATTTTCTCATTTGTAAGTCGCTTTGGATAAAAGCATCTGCTAAATAACTAAATGTAAATGTAATATATATATAAGTGGGTGGCATGGTGGCTCAGTGGTTTAGCATGTTCGCCTCTCAGTGCTAGGGATTCCCGGTTCTAATCCAAATCTGGGTGCAGTTTGCATGTTCTCCCCATATCCGCGTGTCTCCCACAGTCCAAAAACATGGATCAAGTCAATTGAGTTCCCCAAATTGCCCCATATAGAGTGTGTGTGTGTGTGTCCAGGGATAGATTGGCGTCCTGTCCTGGGTGTATCTGCCCAGCACCCGAAACGTTCTCCCCTGGATGGGCATGGGGAAACCCCCAAGACCCTAATAGAGAAAAAAGCGGAAGATAATGGATGGATGGATATATATATGTATATATGTGTGTGTGCGTGTTTGTGTACGTGTATAATGTAAGTGTTTGTAATATATGTATGATGAACTAGAATAGAGATAGTAAGCCAGGTCCTCTTGTTTTCACACCAAAGATATATATATTTATTTATATATATATATGTATATATATATATATACACAATCCAAAAGCTTGTAGAAAGCCCCAGCCGTGGCATGAAAAGCTGTTCTAGCTGCAAAGTGGAATCCAGTTTAAATGAAGATATTTCTGTTGCCCAACTGAACCGAACTACTATCTGTCCTGAGGTACAGCGTCTTTACCTCGGTACCTCGGGACAGCTAACAATAAATCAGTCTGCTGTGCCGCAGCATCACATACAGTTTCGTCTGCGCTCTTACAAAAAAAGTCCATATCAGACAATCAGCATGAAAAATGGAGCTTCTAAATAATCTTGATTCTAAAATGAATCTGCTGTAAATGGCTCGAGGTCGCCGCTCCGCTTTTTACATTTCAATTATTCAAACAATGAAACTTTTGCTGGATAAAAGCCTGGCTGGAGTGCGTCGTGGCCAAAAACCGAGGGCTCCTCGGCATAAAAGCAGCAGCAACACCGAATCAATAATATATAAATAAAAATAAAACCAGTTCCTCTCGGCCTGCTCCCGTCTCATGTTCCTGTATTAAAAGGCTTGTTCGTGGTGAGGAAACCCGAACCGTGGCAGCGCCGACACCCTCTGTAGTTTGGGGGTAGACCCCTTTCGAACTGACTGAGCCTGAAGGATATTGATTCGGAGCCCCAGCAAAGGGCCAAAGTCAACTTTAAAGAGCGAACAAGTGTTCTCACAAGCCGCTCACAGAGCCTGGCCTGCGTGGCAAGCAAATAAAAATAAGTCATCGATTGAAATCCGATTCCGAAGCCAGGATTACAATTTTTTGGACCAAGTCCTGAACATTATGTTTTGGCAAAGGCACAGAGCTCACCTCCCGAAATAAACCCAGAACCACGAGGAGCTTCGGTTGAACCGCTTCGCTTTTCACTTTCCTTTTTGGTTAACCGTTTGTGTGCTTTTTTAATCTCAATATCCTGATCAATGGGATGGGGGGTGCCGGGGCCTATCCCAGGCATGTTACTTCAATATCCTCAGTTTTAACTACTGACTTGTTTTCAGAGTCAAGTTCCTACATCAAAGCCATACTGATTTAGGGAGAACCTGCTAAATCCAAGTTGTTTTTGTCACTTTGTCAGACGGAAGAAGGCACTAACAACTGAACAAAATCCTTCCTGACTGTTTTTCCATATTGCTTTAAGTCTGTAATGTTCCTTTCAGGATGCCGTCCTCAGAACCGACGCTGATCCTCCGGCTGTCGAGAGCGAGGCGGATTATTCGGAGCATGCGTTTACCGGCGGCTGGGTCTTTGGCGCCAACTGAAAAAAATGACACTTCAGCTCCTTCAGCTCTGCCGTCGGCGCCTGAATCACCAGGTATTTACTGTCATTTCTCTCTGCGGCTCGTACTTAATGCACCGCGGCGCTGATTTCGACTGCGCCGGCTCGTCTTCTTTTCCTGCCTGCGCAGATTTCATTGGGCTGCTAAAGGGCACTTACGGAGTTCACTTTCTGCTCCCGCAGCCGTTCAAATCACGAGCTCGCAGGTTTTCTAGACAAATTACACTTAACGTCACCTCTTTGGACCATTTTGTTCGGCTTTAATCTCACCTCGGAAAACCGGGATCAGCAAAATCAAGAAATAAACCTGAAACTTTAATGCCAGGAATATTTCCGGTTACGAGGTTCCAATGACTTTTTAACCCTTTAATGTCAGAGGCATCATTTGACAGGGGCGTCGTGGCTGTGAATGCTTTTAGGAAAAGCAGCTCAAATGTTCCATGGCCTTTGAGGTTCTACAATTACAGACTGTAGTCCATCTGCTTTCTCTGATGATCAGGACCATGGACAGGGCAGGTATCATTAGGGTGGTGGATGAAACTTAGTACTGCAGTGACACTGATGTCACCGCTGGTGGTGCCGCTGTGTTAGTGTGCATTGTGTGTTTAAACCCTGTCTCCACTCACTGTGCACTCTGTTCCACTCCTCCACCTTATTGCTCCACCTTGTGGATGTAGAATCAGAGACAGTAGGTCATGTGATGCTGCCCAGTGTGTGTGTTCTCCATCCTCTAATCCTCCATCAGTGATCAGGGTGGAAGGACATGAGGTCACCACCACCAGCATACCTGCTATTTCCATGGTCCAGATCATCAGAGAACATACCAAAGAGAACTAACAGTGTGTAGAGGAACAAATGGACTACAGAATAAAATTGTAGAACTACAAACTCCATCTGTATGATAGGTGGAGGTGATCACATAGACAGGGAGGTGTAGAAATGGTGTGTGTATATATGTGTGTGTGTGTGTATATACTGTATATATATATATATATATATATATATATAGGCTTTTTTCCGGATCCATCCACAGTTTGATTGTTCATCGGTCCCGGAGCAGTGTTTACATCTGCTGGGCCACATTTAACTTTCCAATTTACCTCAATTCCATAGGAATGTGCTGCTTGTGTTTTTATTTTATTTCGCCCGGTCGTCACGCGAGTGCTCCGACGTGCATGTTAATGCCGGGGGAAACGCCTCCATCCATCACTGCGTGAAACAATAAGGCCTGCCAACATCCAGACTCACACCCATAGATCAAGCCGGGAAATATTCGCCAGTGTGCATACATAACCGTCTCATTTGCACCAAAATGGAAAGGCAATTTGGCACGCCGCTCTCTCGCAATATAGGAATATCGGATTATCGTAACAAGCTTTTGCGAAATTGCCCGCAGATGACAGATTTAAATGTTTGGCTTAATATGCGAGCTGAAGTCGGCGTTATGATGCGATCAGTCATTCAGCCTCCTGTCTGCTCATGGCGTTAATTCAGTGTGACGACGACACACTCGTGTTTGCTTTATCGACACCTTTATGTTCGAACAACGCACTGCTTTTGGGACGGCGGGACGGCGATGCGCTCGGCGTGTGAACGTTGGCGTGGTGTGAAGGAAATAAATGCCGCTCGTGTAAAATATGAACCTAAATTAGAAAGACATTTTAACTGGATTAAAACACCGCTGATTTCAGAAGAGAGATTACGAACACCGTAACACTACCATTCTTACTTGTTGGCAGTGAGATAATGATGCAGTGGGAGGGACTATTACTAAATACTGTACAAGCCAACCAATCATATGGAACAATTCAGCAGAAAAGTGTTTTCTTAGCATCATCGCACGGCCTGTAGGCTTATTTCTCATTTCTCATTTCCTCAGCTGCTTTTTTAGGGATAAGGGTCACCATAGGTACTGGGGCCTATCCCAGCACAAAGGGTAAAGGGTAAGGTGTAATAGAGTGGAGACAGTGAGTGGAGACAGGGTTTAAAGTTGCTGGGGAGTGATAGCTCAGTGGTCGGGGTGTTCGGTTATCAGTCTGAAGGTTGTGGGTTCAAATCCCAGGTCCATTGACGTTACCAATGTGGGTCCTTGAGCAAGACCCTTAACCCTCATTGCTCCAGGGGGCGCTGTGATGAACCCTGTGCTCAACTTGTAAGGCGATTTGGATACAAGTGTCCAGTAAATGACCAAATGTAAAAGTGCAGCAGCACACCTGCACCACCATGTCAGTGTACTGAGGATGATCCACCACCCTCATGATACCTGCTGTGTCCATGGTCCTAAACATCAGAAAACAGAGTAAAGAGGACTACCATGTATGTAGAAAAACAGATATTGTACTCTGTATGGACAGTCGGAGGCGAAATAAGGTGGTGGATGTAAAAGTGGTCACTGAATCTGTAAAGTTTTGAAGAGATGCTCATGTTCAAAAGTCCTGTGCCGTAAATACAACCAGGCGCCTGAGTTCTTTAATCCTCCCGTCGCCCACGTTGCAAATGTGTCTGTGCAAAAACGCCGCTGCATCAACAAAGCGATTACCGACTCCCACAAGTACCGACCCATCTGTGCGGCCTCGGTCCCGGTCCTCCGGCGTTCCTCACAGACATTACCATCTTCTAACACGGCATTAACCATGCCTTTATATCCCCTCATTTCTCACTCACTCTCACAGCCAAGGTCACCTTCTGCAGATCCCTCGGAAAGCTGCCTGATTACTCTGACTGCGAGCGTCATTAAGGAGAGGAGGGCAGGAAGAAAAATAGACTCGGACTCGGGCATTAAATCAAACGTTGCAATATCTGCAAGTTAACGCCGCCGCCGTGTTAATTATCCCTCATGGGTTTGAGTTTTGAATATTTAAAAAAAAAAGGGGGGGGGGTGCATGATGAGCTCCCCGGTGGGCGGTCACGAGACATGAGTAATGTTTCATTCACAGACTTTTCGGAAAATGTTTTCAAAGGAAAGGGACTGATTGCAAAGTCCAGGTTCCGATGATTATTTGTGCGCAAGGCGGACCGTATCCGTCAGGTTTGGCTGAATTGCGTCGCATGGCAGTAAGTTCAGGGCTTAATGTGCTGCTAAATGAAAAAAAAGGGATGTTTTTACTGTGTGAAATAGCCGCATGCATCATTAGGATGCGCGCGAGGACAACACACGTACTCATTTAAATTAAAAAGGCATAAACGCTGAGAATGCACCGGTTTGGACGCCAAATTTGAAAAGCTGCGGATTCAGGCTGATGATGTCGTTAACGCATATTAAATAAAGTTAATCTACAAATATTTACTTCCCGGCGGCACGGTGGCTTAGTGCTTTAGCATGTTCTCCACGTGTCCATGTGGGTTTCCTCCGGGTTCTCCAGTTTCCTCTCACAGTCCAAAAACATGGATCAAGTCAATTGAGTTCTCTAAATTGCCCCATATAGAGTGTGTCTGTGTGAGTGAGTGTGTGTCCAGCGATGGATTGGCACCCTGTCCTGGTTGTGTCTGCCCAGCGCCCAAAACGTTCTCCCCTGGATGGGCATGGGGAACCCCCCCTTCCCCCCCGCGACCCTAATAGAGGATAAAATGAGAATGTCATGGAAATATTTTATGCTTCATATCATCTCACCTCATCATTCATTCATTCATTCATTATCTTCCGCTTTATCCTATATCAGGGTCGCGGGGGGCGGGGTGGTCCCCATGCCCATCCAGGGGAGAACGTTTCAGGCGCTGGGCAGATACACCCAGGACAGGGGGCAATCTATCACTGGGCACAGACTCACACACACACTCTATATGGGGCAATTTGGAGAACTCAAAAGATTTGATCCATGTTTTTGGACTGTGGAAGGAAACCGGAGAACCCGGATAAAACCCACACGGACACAGGGAGAACATGGAAACTCCACTCAGATGGGGATTCGAACCGGGAATCCCTAGTGCTGAGAGGAGAACATGCTAAACCACTAAGCCGCCGTGCCGCCCTGTACAAAAGTATGATATTTGTAACACAATACCTGAGCTTCACACAGCATCACCTCCACCTGGGGGTGGAGAGGGTTTTCCAACACGACTCCATAAGCTCGGAATAGGCTTCTCATCCCGGTCCGGGATTCCGATTCATTTTTAGTATTAAAAAAGAGATTGAAATTCCGCGTGATCTCCTTCTAACTCATTACGCAGCTGTTCTGATCATTTATTTAATATAAAACTGGGTCCTGCAGGTCTGTCGAACCTGAACGTCTGTGTATGATCTACGCCCTCGGGAATACGTCCAAAGTTAAAGACTCGTGTAAGATGGACGTCCCGCCGTTGCTTAGTTACAGCGGACTGGCTTTTAATTCTCCGCCGAAGTTTTATAGCTCCATAACGCTGACAGAACCCGGGGCCCGGACGCGTCCCGCGCCGCAGAACCACGGCGGTCCATCATGCAGCGCACGGAGAGCCGCCCAAGTCCGGCTGCGCTTGCATAAGGTCACTCGCATTTGAGAAAGGGGTGGAGGTGATGAATACAGACGGGGCGGTTGCCCTTCAAGCAGCATCGTTCGCCGCAGGCCGGGCCTCCGCTCAAAACCTAATCGAATGCCAACTGTCTGGGGTATGGGGGGGTGGGGGGCAAATATGGAAATAATTGCTGGTGAAAAAAATGAGTGATGTGCTAATCAGTAATGCGTCCGGCCTCATTTATCGTCCCTCGGAGGATTCCGTGGGTTTGAGGCCTCGCCGGAAAAAAAAAAAAAAAGAAAACAGTAAACGCAGGCAATTACGGCGGAGCGCTCTAACGACGCACCCCCCCGACGTTCCTGTAAACCTGACGCGGGCATGTACCTGACCCAGAGGACGTTTTGCAGAAAGGCTCGAGTTTAAACGATGACGCACTAATGGCGACAAGCTATAGAAGTGGAGGTTTAGGTTTAGGTTCAAGGCTCCTCATCCTCTCTGTGTTTGCCTTCGGGAGACGAAATCGGCGAAATGGCTATAGAGTGAAGATCTGTACATGAAGGAGCACAGCGCTGGGTGTTAGGCCTGGTCTCTGTGTGTCTCTGCCTTAAATCCAGACTTCTGTTCACGTATGTGTGACATATGGAGTTATTATACGGTGTGAGTGATGATGCACACACAGAGCAGCTCATTATAGTGGAATCATTAGGTTCCGATACGAGACATGCTGCTTTTGTTCTCAAATCCCTCCGAATGGATTTATTTTACATTAACGAGCAAATTACGGGATATGATCTTTCTTGTGCACCAATGCAAATAGAGCATTGTGTTATATGATGTATAATGGCAGGTCATACCAAAGCACTGAACGTGGGAAACGACCAATCAGAGGTCTGTAAAATATGTTTACCTTTATTAGAAAAACCTGCGATCAATCGAACCGACGCCGTAGTGGTTCGCAAGCGTCGGGGATTCGGGTCCGAGTTTCCATGTTCTCTGCGTGTCCATGTGGGTTTTTCTTTAGGTTTTCAAAAAATATGGATTCAAGGTAAACTGGCTGCTCTAAATTGCCCCTACATAGCGTGTGGGTGTGTGTGTGTGTGAGTGAGTGAGTGTGTGCCCAGTGATGGATTGGCATGTAATGAGTATGACATCACAACTTCAGTGGTCTATTGGAAACTAATTGCAAACTGTACATATATGTAAAAAGAAATAGATGGATTAAAGGTGAATTAAAGGTCAATTGGACGCTCTAAGTTGTCCCTGTCTAAATTGCCCTTTATAAGGGTGTGTGAGTGAGCGGTGCGCATCGATGGATTGGCGGCCTGTCTTTGGTCTATTTGTCCAGCTCTAAAACGTTCTTTCCTCCTGAGACATTAGTTGGATTTGGCGGAAGGTAATAAGATGAGGATGTCAGTCTTCAGATTGTGAGGTAATGACAGTCTGGTAACATTTGGCCACGCCCCCCGTGAACTGCAGTCAGTAGACGCCGAATTGTTAAATAATAAAATCAGGTATGGAATAACGGGCTTAGGTGGCTTAGTGTTTAGCATGTTCTCCTCTCAGCATGAGGGATTCCCGGTTCGAATCCCCATCTGGGTGGAGTTTGCATGTTCTCCCCATGTGGTTTTCCTCCGGGTTCTCCGGTTTCCTCCCACAGTCCAAAAACATGGATCAAGTCAATTGAGTTCTCCAAATTGCCCCATATAGAGTGTGTATGTGTGCGTGTCTATGTGAGTGAGTGTGATAGATTGCCCTCCTGTCCTGGGTGTTTTTGCCCCGTTCTTTCCTGGATGGGCATGGGAACCCCCCCCCCCCCACCACCACCACCACCACCACCACCCTAATATAGGATAAAAAGGAAGATAATGGATGGATGGGAGTATGGAATACATGAACTGTTAACTCTGTCAGGATGTTAATTATTCAGTTAATTATTTGGCGTGGGTTTCCTCCGGGTTCTCCGCTTACCTCCCACAGTCCAAAAACATGGATCAAGTCAATTGAGTTCTCTAAATTGCCCCATATAGAGTGTGTGTGTGGGAGTGAGTGTGTGTCCAGAGATAGATTGGCACCCTGTCCTGGGTGTATCTGCCCAGCGCCCGAAACGTTCTCCCCTTAATGGGTATGGGGAACCCAACCCCCCCCCGCGACCCTAATATAGGATAAAGCAGAAGATAATGAATGGATGGAGGTATGGAATATATGAACTGTTAACTCAGATGTCAGGATGTTATTATTTGGTTTAAATCCGTCTGACGCCCAACGAAATGGAGCTCTGCGGCTCTCTGCTTCACAGATTTGTTGGTTTGAGAGAGAACACAGATTTTTTAGTTTTGTTTCTTGAATAGACCAACACACAGTAATGTAAACATCATATCCTGTAGAAATGAAGCCTCCGGTGATCTCAGCACGCGAGACGCCGCTGTCCACCGTGACGGTAATGTTCAGATGATGTCTGTCATTTCTCACCTTTAATGTTTTCTTCATAGCGCCGCGACGCCGCGTCTTATTGCATCAGCTCGGCCGGTGATGAAAAATCTGCTCATCACAGAGTTTTATATAGTGAGGTGTTCCGTGATCTCCCGCTGACCTCTGATGGTACCTGTTTATTTATAAAGCCATCCTTTATTCAATTGCCTTCATATATCACCTTGGTGGAAGGTCAATAATGCCTATAAGAGCTCTAGTGATGACTATAAAACCCGATCGATGAATTCCCTCATGCTGATGGCGCGCCGCTTCATTCTGACCCGGGAAAGATCCGGCAGGAGGACCGAACTCAAAGCCGAGGAGACGCACCTTTAATCACACGGGGCCATTCGAAAAGAAGAAGACATGCGTGCTTATACGTAGCCCTGTGCTGATCTGCAGCCCCGCCCGTTACGTCGTGTTGCTTCCACAGGCAACTGACGCACATTTTAGCTGCTATTGACTTTAACTTATTAAAATAAAATAAAAAACGTGACCAAACAACAGGCTCTCCTGAAATGATGGAGCTTTTTTAATCCGAATTCAAAAAAGTTATCCAAAAAAGTCATGTCCAAATTTCCATATATTTTTTTTACCCAACGAACCCCTTAATATTATGTTTTCCTCACAGCGCTGGGGATCCCCGGTTCGAATCCCCATCTGGGTGGAGTTTCCATGTTCTCCCCGTGTCTGCGTGGGTTTCCTCCGGGTTCTCCGGTTTCCTCCCACAGGCCAAAAAACATAAATCAAGTCAATTGAGTTCTCCAAATTGCCCCATATAGAGTGTGTGTGTGTGAGTGAGTGTTTGTGCCTTATAGATAGATTGGCGTCCTGTCCTGGGTGTAGCTGCCCAGTGCCCCAAAGGTTCACCTCTGGATGCCCCCCCCCCCCCACACACACACACAGTGACCCTAATATAGGATAAATATATTAGGAAGATAATGGATGGGTAAATTCAAAGTAGCTTCTATTAAAAAAATGCTATACAGAGCTTCACCTGCTTCCCTGTTCCAAATTTACATATGTGCATAAATCGCAACTTTGCCTCCAAATTAATACTTTAATAATTTGATTTATCGTGCTTCATAAATCTCTGCACAGACAGTTAACACAGACCTGCTGCAGGTAAGCTCCATTACCTCACCTGCTTCTCTAGCTCCGCCTCTTTTTCCCAAATCCACCTGAATGTGTTGGCTTCTGTAAAGTTTAGCACGCCACCACGTATATCAAATTGTAAGTGCCGCCAACAATTCTGAATGTCTTTTTAATGAGCAAAGAATTACAACTTAATCAAACTTTTATATTTACATTTATCTCCTAATTGCCAATTTTGTGGTTTAACAGCATCTTGGCTTAATCAACATTTATAACGTATCTGTCAAGCACATTACAACTTAAAAACCGCCGTTCTATATATAGCTTTGCACCGAACGCACATATCGGCTAAATATACGCCGATCAAACCAGAGAGCGAATGTAAAACTAATGATGTACAGTCGCTTTTAATGCAGAGAACGGGGTGAAGCACTGAGCTGCTGTTGGCTTTCGTTCTGCTGAACAGACACTCCGAAAAAAAGAGTTACGTTATGAAGCGGGAGAAAAATGAAACTTGATAAGTGTGTAATGTGCCACATTTTATTGCCTCCTCTATTAACTAATGGGAAGAGGGGAAATTATCAGAAAGCTTAAATGTCAACTGTTAATATGAACTATGGATCCGACGTCCTTTAGGATTAACGAGCCTCTTAAGGAATCAATTCTGCATTGAACTTCGTTAGAAGGAGCAAAAAAAATGCAAAACGATATGTGACCGTCTTGCTGATTACGATACAAAAACGTGTTAGAAAGCCATCAGTCCCACACGAGGACATTCCTCTCGCACAGACCACAGCATCGCTTGCTTTCACTTGTTGTTCACACAGAGACTGAACATATAGGGATCTCAATTAAGGGCCCTGGACAGGTGTCCGAGCACCGCACCGGTCCCCGACACGTGGCTGCTGAGCCGTCGCGTCTCCTGTTTATGTTCCGTCCGTGGGGTGAGCAAGTATTAATTGATCCTGTAAATCTTTCCAGCCCGTGGCTCTGCTCAAATCCATCATCTCCTCATTGTACGTGCTCGGAGGAGAAACGGCATTAAAGTGATTATAATGCAATTCTGATTTACAGTGCCGCTGCCGCACGGTTCCTCAGGGATGCAGACTCGCTTCCATTAGGATATAAAGTGCCCACCCCCACCCCACCCCAAATCCACTTGTCCTTTTATCCCTCTATATATTTCCCTGCACTTGTAGTCGGCCTCCTAATGTGGCATTCGCATGTTGAAGGTGGGGGGGGGGCAGTGCTGTATGGCGTGCTAATGTTCAGCAAACGATGATGGATGTGGTATAAAGGCTGCTGTTTATTGAGAAGACAGATTGATATACATACATTTCATTTTAAATTAAATGGAACGGTACAGTTGAACACGCATGTCAGTCTTCAGATTGGGAGGTGATGTCAGTTTGGTTACATTTGGCCACGCCCACTCTGAACTGCAGTCAAAAATCAGGTATGGAATATAGGGCGTGCCTAGTGCTGTTCTCCTCTCAGCACTAGGGATTCCCCTATCCGAATCCCCATCTGGGTGGAGTTTCCATGTTCTCCCCATGTCCGCGTGGGTTTCCTCCGGGTTCTCCGGTTTCGTCCCACAGTCCAAAGACATTCCTGCTGCTGGAGGAGAGACGGTCAGAGAAAGCTGCTCTCATTTGATCCGGGGCTACTGACAAAACGTCCGGGGCTACAGCCCCGAAAGCCCAGGTCTACCGACGCCCCTGATGAGGACCATGGACAGAGCAGGTGGTATTAGGCTGGTGGATGATGCTCGGTACTGCAGTGACACTGACATGGTGGTGGTGCAGTTTTGTGAGTGTGTGTTGTGCTTCTGGAGTTTAAACCCTGTATCCACTCACTGTACACTCTCTTACACGCCTCCACCTTATTGCTCCACCTTGTGGATGTAGAATCAAACTCTGTAGGCCCCCTGCTTCTCATCCTCCATCCTATACTCATTCATTCATTATCTCCCGCTTTATCCTATAGTAGGGTCGCGGTGGGGGTTCCCCATGCCCATCCAGGGGAGAACGTTTTGGGGGCTGGGCAGATACACCCAGGACAGGGTGCCAATCCATCGCTGGGCACACACTTAGACTCACACAGACATGCACGCATACACACTCTATATGGGGCAATTTGGAGCAATTGACCTTGATCCATGTTTTTGGACTGTGGGAGGACACTGGAGAACCCGGAGGAAACCCATGCAGACACGGGGAGAACATGGAAACTCCACCCAGATGGGGATTCTAACCGGGAATCCCTAGTGCTGAGAGGCGAACGTGCTAACCACTAAGCCACCGTACCGCCCCATCCTATACTGATGGCTGTAAAACAGTAAAACACCACCATCACCACCACCACCACCACAAGCACGCTCATTTACTACATCTGCCAAATTTATTTCCTACGCTATGAATTCAGGTTTAGAACGTCTAATCATGTTGTTAATTTCGCGTCAGCGTTGCTCCAGCACGGCGTTCACTCAGCTATTCATCCTGAGAGGAGCGCGGTGCGGTCGGAGTCATTTCCACGGACGGACGATCCATTTTGCTTTGAAGCTCAGTATGAATGCCATTGTTGAGTCTTCTCCTGCGGCATGTTCTTGGCCATTCATATCATTGTGCCGCGCGATCGTTTTTCCTTTGGATGACAGCCTTTTGGATTGTTGAAAACCCGGGGTTTACAAAGTAAACCGGGCTCTTATAGGACATGCAGTGACCCTGACCAGGACTTTCTACAGATTAAAAAGAAGAAAAAAAAAACACATCTTAATAATGGAAAAGTAGTTCATTACATTTTTAAAAAAATTTTTAATTGTGTGGTGTCATTAAAAAGACTCAAGGGGGTTTGAATAGAGGTCCATCGGTTGTGAGCTGTGTGCCACTGACCTGACGGTGAACTCCAGACAGAAGTAGGTGGCATCAATTAGAGGTTAATATAGATGTATTTAGCATTGACCTTTGACATGAACGATGTCTGACAATGCAAGGACAGAGGGCTTCTCGTTGGCGCGAGACAAATGTGTTCATCAGCAGAGATGTCTCGCGCTGAAATAGAGACCCAGCTGCAGTGTTTGCACGCAGTGCATTTACCTTTTGGCCCTTGTGTTTTATTTTATCCCGATAATGGTTGGGCACTGGATGAACGGTTTATATTGAAAGCTTAGCTCTGTGCATGCGGCAGTAGCAGAGCTGGATGGATTTTTTTTCTTTCTTATCACCCGAACCAAAGACGCTCAGCACATCACTCCCCCCCCCCTCACTACCACCCCAAAAAAAAAGGCATGCCTGTGTGTGGTTTCCCTGAAAATCGATTAGAAAGTATGTGTGTAGCCATAAAGGGTCAAGGCAAAGGCACCCGGTGAAAATGAAGTGCAGAATTGGAAGCGCTCTCTCGCTCCTCTTTAGCTCTCGCTGACTGATGTTAATGGACTCGCAGTCATGAACTCCCCTTCGAAAAAAGTACGGTCGTCGCGTCGCCGTTTCTTTACCCTCAGAAACGAGGTTTGCGTCGTTATCACTTTTATGAATGGCTTGTCTCGTGACGGACCGATGCGAACCAGGATCGCTCGCTGAAGCTGAATAAACTACGTACAGAATGAGTTCTGATTAAAGGCAGCAGCATTTTTAATTCCAGCAATAACAAAAGCACAAGAGGCCATTAAAAAAAAATTTTAAATCAAAGATTTAATTACATAACGAAGCAGATAATTGTAAACTGTTTAAAGGAAGAAAAAAAAGACCCCATATGACCAACGAGTGTATAATTCAGAAAAGTGTATTTATTTATGGAAAATGCAAATGGGCTGAGCAGCAGAAGTAAAGACCTGTGGTTGCTATGGTGTGGTGGGAGGTTGCTAGGGTGTTTTATGTGGTTGCTAAGATGTAGTTAAGCAGTTGCAGTTTTTTTATATAGTTGCTACTGTATAGATAAGTGGTTGATAATGTGTTGCAGGTGGTTAATGCAGTGTTTCAGGTGGTTGATTCGGCATTCCAGGAGATCTAAGTGGTTGATCGGGTGTTCCAGGTGGTTCATAATGTTTTCTGATGTTGCTGATGTGTTTTTAGGTGGTTGATAAAGTGTTTTAGATGATAAATAAGGTTTTCCGGGTGGTTGATAGGGTGTTTTGGATGGTTGATAAGGCATTTCAGGTGGTTAATAATTTGTTCTAGGTAATTGATAGGATTTTTAGGTGGTTGCTACGGTGTTTTTAGGTGGTTGATCATTTCTTCCAGGCAGTTAATATTTTTACAATTTTAATATTGGTTGTTAAGGTTTTTCATGCCTAATAAGGTGTTTTAGATTATTGCTAAAGTGTTCTGTTTGGTTGTTACAGTATTGAAAGTTGATGGTATTTACCTGTGAAGCATTGTGTGTGTGTGTGTGTGTGTGTGTGTGTGTGTGTGTGTGTGTAGCAAGTATACAATCTTATTTTAATTTGGACCCCCTCTTTGCAGCTTTAAAGCTTTCTATAAGATTTTGGGGTGTGTTGGTCAGAACTCTTTGCCCTGTCATTCATTAACATCGTTTGTGAGTTCAGACACTGATGCTGGATGAACGCACTGGGATCTCTTTCTGATCCATCTTAAACATGTACAGTGGGGTTGAGGTCAGATGCCACTGGTGGGTGGGGCGGTCAAGCTGTTTTCAAGAACTAACCAGGACTTTATGGACCTTGCTTCATGCAGGGGGTGCGGCAGTCATGCTGGGACAGGGCCTTACATAAACTAATTCCACAAAGCTGAAAACATGCAGCATGGCTTTAGGTGCTTAATGCTTGATTTTACACAAAGGGGCTGCACAAGACACCTGGTTTCAGTGATTAGGAGCTGTGTCCCAATACACTGTGTATCATTATAACCTCATTATAAAAGCGTATATTCATATAAAAAAAGCTTTTTTTTTTTTTTTTTTTTTAAATCCAGCCTGCATTGCATTACAATGAAACTGTGACTCTCCAAGACTCGTCTGCAGAATCCATTAGAATAGAAATCTGTCTCTTCCATTTTGGGGAATTCCATCACCCTGATGTTCTCAAGCCTTCACATCAAAGTCGTCAACATGATATTACTGTACAGCAGGGGTTTCCCCTTAAGAACAGTTCTGCTCTCAAAGTGATTTTCCAGCTGCTATAAAGAACTTTATATAATACACTTGAGACGACAATAAATTTCTGTACAGACCGACGCTCCTCGGACACATGTGGAGCACCTGAAGTTCACGTTCATAAGAACGAACCACGTGGGACACACAGCTTAATTACTGAAATGTAAGTGACATTTGGTTCCATTACACAGGTGTATTTTCATGACAATAACTTAGTGAAAACAGTTTGGGGAAGGCCCTTTTCTGTTCCAGCATGTCTGCAGGTACAAAGCAAGGTCCAGAAAGACATGGTCCTGTCCCACATCTTGGGGATGAGATAGAACAGGGTTGCTAACCTGGCCCCTCTCATCCAACATCAGTGTCCAACCTTACAAATGCTCTTCAGTATAAATGCTCGAACATTTACACACTTTTTTTGTTTGTAGAAAACATTTACATAATAGTATAAGCTGTTATCTTTATTTAAAAAAGTACTACGTCCTGTTTTGCACGAACTAGGTGGTATAATTAGGTCAGGGGATTTAGGAAAAATAAAATAAAGTGAAATAAAACTAAAATAATTATTATTTCGCCAAAATATATATGAATATATAAACCATCGACGTTAATCAGCGTTCAAAACGTTTTGAAACTGTGGAAGCGGCTGCGTCCCAAATCCACCACAACCTCACTACGTAGTGTGCATGAAAAACGGCGCTTTAAGAGGAATAGTGCACACTACCTAGCACTCTGGACCGCGATTCAGGACAGAACCGCAGGTTTCGCCAAACCAACGGTTTGTTTGTTTGTTTTTTGGGTCTCGTTATTTTTGCGAATTTATTAATAACTAAAAACTACAAACATATCGATTGGTTTCTCCCTCCTTAACCTTCCGATGGTTTTCCAAACATCAGGCTGAAGGTAAGCAGACGTGTCTGATGTAGAAAGTTCAAATATTATTAACTACTTGGATTTACTATTTAGTATAGCAATTCAAACCCAACACAATAAATATCACCTTAATTAATATCACCTTAATTATTATCACCTTAATGAGCTGGAAGTGGAAATGTATTTAAATGTCTTTATTGTTTACAAACTGAGGCCTATTTTCTGTAAATATATATTTTTTAAATTAATCAAATAATTAAAATACCCGACTTGGTGTATATTGTGTATTACAGTAATGCAGATACAATTCTTGTGGTTTTAAAATGACTTCCATGTTGAAAAATACAAACAATTAAGGTTAAAAACCATTCACAAGCATTATAACACTCGTGGGACTTTCCTCTCTACAGGCGTTTTATGGTTTTTTAGCTTTTGGAACTCTACCCCTTGGCGTTCTCAGGTCATTCAGTGGAGGTTCTGGTATTTTTGTGCAGTTTACTTTTGTGCATGTTTACTTATCAGCTAAAATAATTTTAGGTTTTTTTTTTTTGGAATAGCACGCAGCCTGATGGGCCACGGCGAGTTTGCACGGTGCCTTGCCGGTCGACATCCTCATTTGCAGCGCTGACTTTCATTTGACATTTCGTAGTGTCAAGGATTCAGCTGTGCTTCTGTTTATTGGCTGGATGGCGTTCTACCCCCCTGGGAATACAGCAGTCAAATGGCAGGGGGGTATTTATATTTCACAGGAACACTGAATGGGGTCGGATGTTTCCGCGGCTGCTTTGCATCTTATCCAAGATGTTCATTTTTCTCCATCGGCCTTTAATAAGCTGGCATAACCTCGGGGGCGCCGTGGAAATGAAAATAAAAGAATAGCTTATGCTTAGGCAAATGCGTCCGTGGAAACAAATTTGGGCAGAGCCATTATCCTGCAGCGGTTACCTGTGCACTCCGGATTCGGCCGACGCCGAGTATAAAGATGTTTGCTTAAGACGGGCGAGATTGAGTCTGGGATAACGGCACAGCTGGATTGGTTATCCCGTGCCATGCCCTTTCTTTCCATATCTCCCATTCCAATTTCTCAGCGTAATATAAGCGAGCAGGTGGGGACTTGTCGTGTGTATTGCATTTATGTTTGTACTTGGTTTGCATGTGGACCCTGGAGGAGGGACTGTCACTACTTCCTTATTGCTTTGGGGGAAAGTTAAGAGATGAATTGTTCACAGTAAAGAAGCATGTAGCATGTAGTGTTCCATTAAATGCCTTTGGAAATCCATTCATTCATTATCTACCGCTTTATCCTCTATTAGGATCGCGGGGCGGGAGGGGGGGGGGGAGTTCCCCATGCCCATCCAGGGGAGAACGTTTTCGGGCACTGGGCAGATACACCCAGGACAGGGTGCCAATCTATCGCTGGGCACCTTTGGAAATCATTCTCTGTATTTATTTGTTTCTAACTAATTCCAGAAAATAGGAAAGATATTTTAAATGCTGAACTTTTCTCTCATAGTTTCTTACCACTTGAACTTACCAAGGCCTGTGAGTAGTTTATATTTAGGAACACCCCCAACTTTAATCATGGGGCATTGTTATTTCTCCCTCGCTATTTTGAAATAAATCTTTTTTTTTTTTGTCCAAAAAGCATGTAAGACCTTCTTCTAACCTTCTGCCATTGTTATTTATTCATCAGCATTAGTAGTAGGTCTAAATGAGCACCGATGCTTACTTTGGAACTGAGTGCTGATCCTCAGTTGTTTATAATCGGTATCGTTTACCACTTTTTTCGGGGAAAAGACCTCGGGGTTTACTGCAACACATAAGATGTATTCTGTTTGACAGAAAGTATTGTAAATTTTGTTTACTGTGTAGGTAGTATATTTTTGCCGCTGGACAATAAAAACATGTCTTTTAGGTCACCAATGAGGAAAGCAAGATGTAATATGTACACACACACACACACACACACACACTATTTTGGTTTGTTTTGGTTCGAAACCTCCCAATAATTAGGGATTGTTTTCAAACCAAACACAATTTTGGTTTGTTTGGCCCAAATCTGACACCGATGATGACATTATCAACCAAGCCCGTTTCCTACTAACCTACTCGTTAACTGCTGCCCAACTACCAGTCAGCCAGAGGCCCCAAGTAGCTGCTAGTTGCCTAACTAACTACTCTACCAAACTGCTCGTCAACCAAACAATGCTTTCGCCTACCTGCCAATTAATCATTCAGTCAACAAACTGTCATGTGACTACCAGTCCATCAGTACAGCAAACTATCTGCGGATTCGGTATCGGTTCGATCAGACGAGACGAACATCAGTGAATTGGTCCTCCATTTAATGGGAGCGTGTTTCTGAAGGTCCTCCAGGTGAGGGGGTTTCTTCAACAGAACGTGCGGGCAGTGTTCCTCTCCTGCTGTTGGACAGTTGATCTGGAATGCTGTAGACATTCTGATCATTATGTCTCGGTAAATACAGGACTCCGTGTTTCGACCAGCAGGCATGTCACACAGTTAGAAAAATGTAGCTCAAGATAAAAGCACAACAGAACCACGAGGACGATCTAATACGAACGGGAAGGCTTTTAGATTTATTTTCTTCTCCCTAAGGCATCTTGTCCTGATGGACATACATCCTAAAAGGTTTAATTAACCATTTGTTTTTTATTATAAAATAAATTTTAATGAAATATAAAGCTCCATAACGACATGATTGTGTGAGGTGAGATAACGAGTGACCCTCAAACCCATCCAACACCTTTGGGATGAACTAGAACAGAGATTTTGAAAAAGTGTCTGACCTCACAGATGCTTTTCGGTATAAATGGGCCAACTTTCCCACAGACACACCAATTATCAATCTGGTTATCAACCTGGATGCTGTGGTCCACTAAAGTTATCAATATGCGTCCTTATCCTCATTGCTCTAGGGATGCTGTATCATTTCTGACCCTGTGTTCTGACCCCAGCATCAAGTTGGGATAATTGTACATCACTTTGAATAAACGCATTTGCTGAATGACCTTCTGATGTAATCGATGTAATCGGTGTTCCAATACTTTCACCTACTTGCTTTATGCTCCTCAATTATTCATCCATTACCTTCCGCTGTATCCTCTATTAGGGGGGGGGGGGGTTCCCCATGCCCATCCAGGGGAGACCTTTTCGGGCGCTGGGCAGATACACCCAGGACAGGGCACCAATCTATCGCTGGACACACACTCACTCACACAGACACACTCTATATGGGGCAATTTGGAGAACTCAATTGACCTTGATCCGACCCACGCGGACACGGGGAGAACATGCTAAACACTAAGCCACCGTGCCGCCCGCTCCACAATTAAATCTCTATTAATATTTTAGGTAGTTAATTAAACATTATATATATATATATATTCTGTTATACATCAGTACGGACGCTCTGTATGAGACAGAACCAGACAGCTTTTCGTCACCTCGCCGTTGAGATGTAGTTTTGAATCTGGATGGAGTTTTAACGTAGCGTATAAATGAAAGCGTGGTGAATATGAGGAATGTGATGTGTCCATCACGGTTGAGTTATACAGGAGCAGCGCTGCCGTATAATGCTATCTGCTCTGGCACGCATTCAAATGTGATATAGGAAACTGCTGATGGATAATCCAGACTGAGAAGCATGAAGTGAGAACCTTACGGCTGCAGCGGGCGCTTCAATAGACATATATAATGTGTGATTTGGAGGAATTCCTCTGTATCGCCATTCTCCTCCAGAGTATTTTTCGATACGTCTACAGAACATGAGATCTTGGACTTCTGTGGCGATTACTGGACGTTAACGTCTTAGAATTGAGTAAAATTCCATTATTGTAACTGAAATTATTCATTACTTTGTAGATCGTGGAGGGAAGTAAAAGATGGAGGTGATTTTATGGCTGTTGGTTGAGTTTAATAGATCGCTGATTTATAAAAGCCAATCTTTAAAATCATTAAAGTTCTTGCTTAGATCGGAAGTGTTAAAATGATTAGAGATTATAAAGAAAACTGCTAAAGCAAGGGGAAAGAATAATGTGTAACGAGGTTAACCTCGGAACGAATAGTTAATGTGAAGAAAACTTAACCAAAACAAGTGAGAAAATAACAACGTGTGAAAAAGTTTAACCTAACATAAAGCAAATAAATAGCAAAACGTTGAGACGACGTGATTAAAATAGAGAAAACAATAGAAGACGTTAATGTTAACAAAATGTAAATGTGAAAATGTGGAGAGAATTCTATTTAAATGGGGAAACCAATCGAATATCCAACTTTTACATCGTAAACCAAAGCAAGGAAACAAATAGCATAATGTGGATATGATTTTATTACGACGTGTAGATAATGTAAAGAACACGTGACTGTAACAAGGTAAAGAAATAGCAAAATGTCAAGTGCACTCAACTAAAATGAGGGAATCAGTAGGAAATGCGAAGATAACTATTAAAATAAGAAAACAAACAGTAATGTGTAAAGAAAAATTCATTAATACAAGAACATGAACAAGCAAAATGTGAAGATGTTTAAAAATGAGAACACAAATAGGGAATGTGAAGAACAGTTTCCTGAAGCTAAATAGATGCATAAACAATGGAACGAATTGAAAATGCAGAGACGAATTAAAGAAAGAGCTCAGTACATTGTACTATGTAACGATACTTTGATTTCAAATGAAAATGAATTAGCTACGATTTAAAGTAATAAAAATGAAATATGTTCTTTTTTTTTTTTAAAAGAGAAGAAATTTAAGGTGAAGTTCGCTGTCTTTATAATTTGGCTGCTTGTTTTGTTTGCTGACTGTCTTTTTTTCCCCACTTGTTCTTGTGTTAAATGCAGTCCCAGTTCTTGTTTATTGTTGTTGTTTATTCAGAGGTCAGGTCCATTAGGTGGCGCTCTGAACCCTGTACTGAACCCAGAAGCACAAAATCAGTATAGTGTTTAATTTCTGTTAATTATTTCAGGCCGTGCCTTCAAGCCCTCGTGGTTTAGATATGACAGTCATAATTAATCTACACTGATGGCCAACATCCTTTTCTCTGCCACCAAGGCTCCCTCCACGGCCACCCCCCCCCCCCACCTCCTGCCTCGAAGGACATCAGTCATGTGGCAGGACTTTTTCAGCTTCTCTGTCAGACTCCGTCTTTTAATCTTTTATTTAAAGCAAACTTGAGATTTTGGCATGTCTGAATGGAAATAAAGCGTGGCATCTAATGAATCTCATGCTACTCCTCAATTACTTTGCCTCTTCCTTGTTCTTTCAGAGCAGAAAAATAGGAATTGGCCTCCATTCATCGCTCCGGCAGCAAACATCTGAGCTTTAATAAAACAGGGCCGCTTCTCCCGGAGGCTTCGGCGCAAAAGAGCGAAACATGTTTGTGCTCGACAAGGCCGCCAAACACAAAACCTATTCAGGTTCAAGATGCACGCGCTGGCACGGAATTAAAAGAGGAATTTGTCGCCCGTCCCGCGAATTCAATCATGGAAACGTCTCGGCGTTCTATAAAGAAGCTTCAGCCGGCACCATTACCCGGCGATCGGGTCACGTTTGGTTTCGCCGCGTAATAATGGCAGACGGATCTGGCGTTGCTCTTGCGCCACTCCAACGTGGGTAACATGTTTGAAAAGGGAGTGATTTCTGTACCTGGCTTTGCTCGTTCAAAGGAACGTGGATTTGTGTTGGGACCCCAACGGAAACATCCGTTTCTTAGGCGATCCTCTCTTTGCACTGATATTGGGTAAAGGGGCAGCCTTGTATAAGGGAGAGTAGGGAGCGAAAGCTCAGTGGTCGGGGCGTTGGGCTATCAATCTGAAGGCGGTTCAGATTCCAGGTCCACTGAAGTTACCAGCGTGGGTCCTTAAGTAAGACCCTTAACCCTCATTGCTGCAGGGATGTTGTGATGAACCCTGTGCTCAGCTTGTAAGTTGCTTTGGATAAAATCGTCTGCAAAATGACCAAATGTAAATGTACCAGGCACACAGAAGGCATCTGGGGTTAGAGGCCTTGCCCAAGGGCACTTGGTGGGAGCGGGAATTGAACCAGGGACCTTGAGCTCGCAAGGCTGGTTTATTAAGCCCCATAAGTTCACCCAAAATATGTGTCCTTCATAATTATATTTACTCCATTATGTCATTAAGGAGGGTGGCTTAGTGGTTTAGCATGTTCTCCTCTCAGCACTAGGGATTCCCAGTTCGAATCCCCATCTGGGTGGAGTTTCCATGTTCTCCCCGTGTCCGTGTGGGTTTCCTCCGGGTTCTCCGGTTTCCTTTCACAGTCCAAAATCATGGATTAAGTCAATTGAATTCTCCAAATTGCCCCTTAAAGAGTGTGTCTGTGTGAGTGAGTGTGTGTCCAGCGATAGATTGGCGCCCTGTCCTGGGTGTATCTGCCCAGCGCCCGAAACGTTCTCCTCTGGATGGGCATGGGGAACCCCCCCCCCCCCCACGACTCTAATATAGGGTAAAGCGGAAGATAATGAATGAATGAATGTCATTATGGATTTTGCTTGTAATGCTAAAACATAAATAGGCCTTCCCCAAACTGTTCTCTCATTATGGGATTGATAGTGGTTCATCTTTCGCTGCTGGTGAGCTGAGGATCATCAGGAGAACATTCAAAATAGTCACGGTTGAGGGTACGACCGACAGGCAGCAAGTTCCAGCAGATATATCATCATTCTGTATGAAGGCCTGTGTGACTTAGAACGTCATCGAATATCATGAAACACTAAACGAGGGTTCTTCAGTTCAGTCACAGTGGGACGGCGGGGGTGCAGTGGTTAGCACCTCCGCCTCTCGGCGCTCAGGTTCCAGGTGCGAATCCTGATCTGCATGGAGTTTCTATGTTCTCCACCGTGTCTTCGCGGGTTTTCTTCGGGTTCTCAAGTTTTCTTCCACAGTCCAAAAAGATAGATTCAAGGTAAATTGCCTTTCTATAATGTGATGGATCGACGTCCTGTCCTGGGTGTATCTGCCCAGCGCCAACATTCTCCCCTGGATGGGCATGAGGAACCCCCCCTCCCCCCCAATGAGATAAGAATAATTCATGAGAAGCATTTCACATTAAAAAAGTTTAAAAAGTTAAAGAGGAGTGATATACAGTACTTTACAGCGTTTTCTATGACCCCCTCCCCCGCGTCCCTAGCAGAGGATTAATTGGAAGATAATTAGATGAGTTGAGATTAATTTAATCTTAATATAAAAGTCTCTATTAAAAAACCCCGCAGGACGTTTACGGTACCCGAGGCTCTGAATCACACCGCGTATCACACATCCATAGGTCCTGTCTCACACTCATTATGGACCGTACATCAGCTGATCTCTAAGCAGCCATAGTGTTTGTGTCGAATTACAGCTGAAGTTTAAATAATAATTATAGCTTTCCATCTTTTCAGTGCAGCATCATTTTGGGAAGGCGGCGCCTTAAGCACAAAGGGTTAACAAATAGAGAATTGAAAATCTTAGAAACAGTAAACAAGGTAAATAAATATACAGCAGGTCTGAGTCTGTTTCTGAACGATCAGTTCATGGTTCGACCTGCAGGGGTCCTCACAGTGCTTTGAAAAAGACAGAAAAAAATCATCATCTCAGCACATTTTTATGCTGAACACTGGAATCTGATGATTTTCGCCCGTGACCCGATCTTTCAGACTCCATTCTCGGAAATCGTGGCTCGGATAAAAGCGACGTCACAGAGGAACGTGATCTCATCCATCAGATAATCAATAGCGCCGCATTATCGCAGATTCAGATCAATTCAAAGCACAGGGTCACTGTGGCTTATAATAACCAGGATCCTGTGTTTGGGATTTCGGTGACAAGATGAATAAGCGGGCAGTGCGGGTTCATGCACGACGCGATTACATCTGCTATTACATATTGATCGTGTTGAACAGACACAAATATAAATAGTGGATTTAAATAATTCAGGAGGAGCGTTTTAAAACGAACGGCCTGCTGATCGATTGATTGCATTGCAGAGCGAAAATACACTTTTTCGCACCGGGTTCTTGTTCTCCATCGAGTGAAAGGATGGTTCCTCAGTCTGTTCCAGCTGTGGAACATACAAGGCCCGAAGGTCTGCGGCCGTGTTATTGTTGACAATAGAACACCACTCTGAGTGCTTTACATTCGTATCAATGCGTGATATACAATATATGAAATCATAAAATATAGATTATTATAAGTAGCGAGCCGTGTTCTGTAATTTGGCCACTAAAGGTAAACCGGAATCCTGTTACTCAGTGATCAGCATTTACTTTTAAAAAAAGGGACTAGATTACGTCGCTGGAGACCGGATTATTAACAATTTAGCTTTTAATAAGCATTTATTAATCAAACCTTGGGCAGCACGCTGGCTTAGTGGTTTAGCACGTTTGCCTCTCAGCGCTAGGGATTCCAGGTTCGAATCCCTATCTGGGTGGAGTCTCCATGTTCTCCCCGTGTCCGCGTGGGTTTCCTCCGGGTTCTCCGGTTTCCTCCCACAGTACAAAAACATGGATCAAAGTCAATTGAGTTCTCCAAATTGCCCCATTATAGAGTGTGTATGTGTGTGTGAGTGTGTGCCCAGCAATAGTTTGGCGTCCTGTCCTGGGTGTATCTGCCCAGCACCCGAGACGTTCTCCCCTGGATGGGCATGGGGAGGGTGTGGCATTGTTGTAAATCGGATGTGTGCGTCAAGTGTCCACATACTTCTGATCGACTCTGAGCGAATGAACCAAAGTGTGTCGTTCGTTTAAGCTTTTCAAATCTGTTGTAAGTTATTGAAAGTGAATTAAAAATTCAAGGCCTCGTCTTTAGACTGCAGGATTTCACACGTTTGAGTGACTCTAGATTAAAAGCTTGTCCCAATAAATATTTTAGGCCGCGCCCCTCTGTATCAGCAAACAACACGCAGTGGCAGTGCATTCGGAGGATGAATGATTGGCATGACTGAATCCATTTGTCAGTTTCTAGTGACACACTTTTAGCCGAGCGATCCTCTGAGACGGCATGATTGACAGGACGAGTGGTTATATTGCGCGTCTGTTCGTTTCATAGGCGGCGCATCATCCAGAACGAACACAGATACCCGTAACGAGCTTTAATTTGCGCTCTCAGCCTGCAGCCGCGCTTTCTCGCTCCAGCGGCGTCACTGACACTCCGGTTATTGGATTCTGAATGGAACAAATGAAGTTAATAGGAATGAGATCACTCTCGTTAGAATTGATTAGTCGGCTCGGTGCCGGAGCCGGAGACCGTCGTCTGCTCGCCGTTTATTTATTTCATTCCTGCGTGTACCTGACTCGCAGCTTATGGACGAGAGGGGGTCGTTGGGGTAGAATTACATCATCTTGCCCTTAGACTGCGGTCAGCATTATGTCATCGCCGGATTCCTGAGTAGATCCGAGAGCCGAGGAGACCGTCAGGGTCAGGAACCGAGGTCCTGTGTGAAGGACTCTGTTTATATATTGATTCTAGTAAATATAACGCAAACCCATCAGTCCATCTGATCGGCATGGCTATGAGCACCATCGACACATTATCAATAATCAATATTGGAAAATGATTAAATATTGACTCTTTAATTTCAAATCCGCTCAATAAGATAGATAATTAAAATACATTATTCTCATCCCTCCCACAGTCCAGAAACATAGATTCAAGCGGCTGCTCTTAATTGCCCCTATAGAGTATATATGTCTTTGTGAGTGAGTGTATGCACAGTGATGGATTGGTGCCCTGTCCTGGGTGTATCTGCCCAGTGACTGAAACTCCCCTGCGACCCCAGTAGAGGAATAAGCACGAGATAATGAGATGAGAATACTCATGAGAAGCGTTTTACATTAATTAAAAAGTAAACAAGTGACACAGAGTAGTGGGATATGGTGACTTAAGTGCTTTATGCTATACTCTATGATGTCATCACCACTGAGTGAACAACCAAAGTCAGCGATTTTTAACACGTCACACGATGGTTTACGGACCGTAGACCGTACCTCTCATAGTTTTCATTACAGAGCTCGTTTACTTTTCCGACATTGTCTCAAAGGCCTTTAACTTTTGTGATTTTTGTTGATCTTGTCAGTTATCTCCAAGGCAGAAGCTTTTGTTGTTGCATAACGTTTAAGCTCCTGTGTTCTGACACTGCAGTAATGTTTCCACGTTCTCCACTCTGTTGGTGTACGAATTATAACATTAAACAGAGTTGTGACTTGTGAAAAATTCCGTGTTTTTTTTGTGCACAAACTTTTAGTCTTAATGTGAAAATTGTCATTTACTAGACGTTTGTAATGAAAAAATATGTTCTGTCTAAAAAAAAAAAAAAATCACCACACTCTGCAACCAATAAGTCTTTATGTGTTTAGACCTTGAATCTGAGCTGAATTGAATTGTTCGACGCACAATGTTGAATATTTAATAGAAAATTGAAAGATATTGTCATGTTGGATTGCGAGTGTAATGAAAATGCGAAATGTAAAGGTCTTGGTACGCAGGCTTTCAGGACGCCACGCTGTTGCATACGGAGCGTGATTGCGGTGCAGTTCGCTGCTTCTTTTAGCTCCGGAATCTGACGGTTGTTGAGAAGGATGGAAAATAGTTGGAGATATTTCTTAAGGGCTTTGTCGTAGAACGTAGCATGTGGTGAAACTTACTTTTTTTTGTGTGGTAGCTCGTGGGGTGTTCAAACTTCTCTTTTGCCAGTGTGGGCCCTTGAGCTTTTGTATACGTTCACAGAAACCTCACTGTGTCGCATATATATACCAAATTAATATTAGAAACATGAACAAGTGGGGCACTTAAAATCGCCACAGCTGTTAACAGCAGGGTTTAACAATGTTAGTTGTAGCTGCTAAAGATACGAATTCAATAAGAAATTTTAAAATAACAAACTCGCAGTAGTCTATGTTTTTCTCAGTGCGTTCTTCAATGGAAAAAATGTATTCCTGAGCGAATGTGTGTAATTCCTGTGAGCTGCAATTGCATGTGAAAACTGCCGACATCGTCAGAGGTAATGACATTGACGTTAATGACGATTAACCATTTTCAAAATGAATTGCGATTAAAAATGTTAAAATGAATTAACATCGTCATGACAACATTGCTAAGAAAAGTATTATGCCATAGGCCCGAATTTAGACCAAGTGGCACAACAAAAATACACTCTTCTGTTAACGTTGGCCATACAGAAAAAAATGTGTCTAATAAATTGATAAGGATATGTACGATGAGGGGAGGGACACAAATTATTTTTCACAAAAAAAAAATAAAATAAAAAAGATCAAGAGCCCTTTATTGTCTTTTTTCAACAACAAAACATTATTTCAGGTTGACATTTAATTAGCAAACATATTAAACCTCACTGTTCCTATTATTTCTGGCACTTTTTTGGTAAAATTTTAAATATTATTGCATAATAATTGTAATATTATATTATCATGATTATTTCTTGACAATAATCGTACCATCAACGTCTGTAATCATCCACTCCAGTCAGTGTTATAGATCTATGGTTAAGACCCAGCACAGGGAAGGCATCAGCATCAGGCTTCGAACCATTACCTTCCGGTCTGTGGTCCAGTGGCAGCCACTGCCTCCCTCTTTCCACTTTCGTGAACGCATTCGTCCCTGACCGGGGTGCGGCACGGCGGGGCACGGCGCTTACCTCAGACGAATGGATCAATCACCGTAATTGAACGTGCGAGCATTTCTTTGCGGCGTGAGGTATAAATGATGACCTAAAAGTCACCCCAACCCGAACTTGCTCCTGATCCGTCAGCTCGGCATGACTTCATCGTGAAGGATTCCCGGTGCATCCTTTCTTTGGGAAGTTTTTGTAATCTGGGACTCTTTTTTTTTTTTTTACCAGATGAATATTGAGTGCATGCGCTTTACAGAACGCGCCGCAATCAATAACAACATTCCTCCCGCGGCCCTCTGCCGGGACCGTCTTGGCACGACGACACGGTTGGTATTTTACAGCAGTCCCTGTGGATTCTGGGTACTGAGTGTGTTCACTCCCATCTATCCATCTCTATCGATGATGCCCTTTTACTGCCAGCAGGATTACTTAAAGTAATGAAGACTCCGCATGAGTGCACAAGTGAGAGGAAGCTTCTGAATGACATTATCATACAAGAAAAGACGTATAAACCTGCGGAGGAACCCAGAATTATTGCATCAGACTCAATTAGGTACAAAAGATGGGGAAGTAGGTATTTAAGACCCACATTCAGGCTGCGTTATTTATTTAGTTATTAAATTACATGTCACCGTGTTCACTGATGAACGGCGGCGGTCATTACTGCCTTTTCTTTATAGTAGGACGGTCTTGTATTGGATTCCCAGGTGCTTTCTGGGTGAGATTGGTATGTTCTCCCTGTGTTTGCGTGGGTTTTTTTAACGTCTCCAAACATACTACAAAGATTTGTTGTCTGGACAGCATCGGTTGTTATTTTCGTTAATTAATTATAATTAATGGACCGTGGTAGCGGGCGGCACGGTGGCTTAGTTCCATGTTCTCCCCGTGTCCGCGTGGGTTTTCCTCCGGGTTCTCCGGTTTCCTCCCACAGTCCAAAAACATGGATCAAGTCAATTGAGTTCTCCAAATTGCCCCATATAGAGTGTGTGTGTGTGAGTGAGTGAGTGAGAGTGTGCCCAGCGATGGATTGGGGTCTTGTCTTGGGTGTATCTGCCATGGGGAACCCCCCCCCCATGACCGTAGTAGAGGATGAAGCGGTATATAATGGATGGATGGATGGTTAATGGTAGCTCAGTGGTCAGGATGTTGGGTTATCAATCTGAAGGTTGTGGGTTCAAATCCCCAGGTCATTTAAAGTTACCAATGTGGGTCCTTGAGCAAGAGCCTTAACCCTCATTGGTCTGGGGGTGCTGTGACCAACCCTGTGCTTACCTTGTACAAATGGTCTGCTAAATGAGCAACTGTAAATGTGTAATTAATTAGTGTAATGAGATAAAATTATAGTAATCTAGTTTGCCTACTGTACTAACACACTGTACTATATGTGCGTGCCTGGAGCGATAGGCATCCCTGTACATAGCGCCAAGGGGACAATTGGGGTTAGGTGCCTTGCCCAAGGGCACTTCAGCCATAGTACTTGGTGGCACCAGGAATCAAACCTGTCCCCTTCAGGTCACAAGGCTGGTTCCCCGAGCCTGCTGCTGCCCCAGCAGTTCCAGAATGGGCACATTTATAGGATGGGTCTTTCAAAAGTGACCATGCAGGATTTTATATTGAACTTCGATTCCAGTCTCCTAGTGTTTTTTTTTTGTAAAAGCTTCTTAATTGCAAAAGAAAATCACCGAAGGCCTCGCTGGACGAGTTCAAACATGTTCCTAGGACTTAATTGAGTCCGGTGGTAATGAATCGGAATGCCGATTACGATCCAGGCCGACTTGTTTAACACCAGTGACTAATCTAAATTAAAATTTATTGGCTTTTTATAGACAGTTCCCTGCGAATTTCCTAAAAAACAGGACCTCGTTGGTTTTACAGCTGCTAATGGAAGTAACAGGCGTAGATTTATGGCAGACAACTGAGTGGTCTCCACTGGGACACATCCCATTAGTTCCTCCCGCAAACACAGAGACGTGTTTGTTCTCCGGGTTCTTTCCTCATCATCTGGCTCTTTCATGGCAAGCAAACCTTCTGGCTTGAAATTATAAGGTTCTCGATCCGCCTGGACCCCGAGTACCCCCCGGCTCAAGGCGGCCAATTTGCAGGACAGGTCAAAGGTACCCTTATCGCTCCAGCGCAGTATCGTCCCAGCGGTCCCGCTTTGTTTCCGAGCCGCGGTCCGGTCTGCGAGGGCAGCCGAACACGCCATGGGAGAAACGGCGGCTTTATAAGTTGGCTAACTCCAGCTTTTGCTGACCTACCTGGCCTCTGCATTAAGACAGCCCCGACAAGTCGAGAGATACAGCGACCCGCTGGGAGGGAGACGGGGGAAAAAATGGCTTTAATGAGACACTTCTGCGGATTTCACTGCGCCGAGAGCCGAGGTTCAGGCAGCCAGGGGCAGCAGACAGCTTCAAATTGCCACAATCACAGGGCCAAGTTTGAAACAATTGCTGTCGGCTGAGACGAAAAATGTCTCGTGTCTTTATTTCTTTAAAAAAAAGAAAAAATGGGCCCGCCACGATCCACTCTAATGGGTTCCTACCTTTTAGGCAGGTCAGTGCTAAGAACATCTTCTTTGATGCCCTCGCTCGTTAGATTAATAAAAAAAGCAGCAGCGGCAGTTTCTTTAATGCTTCTTTCACCTTCTACTCTTCAGACAACAAACAACATTCGGAGCCGTCCACGTCCCGTTGTCCTCGGGTGACCGTAACGACCCGACGGATCTTAAATTCCAGGCAGAGGGGCCTGTTGGGTTTAATCAACGAACCCAAACCCCGTACGGTGCAAAACCGTAAAAAGTCTTCAGTCGTCATATGTACAGTACGTGAAAACATACCCCCCCTCACCCCCGCCCCCACCACCCCGCTGGCGTACGTAGGTGCAGTGATCAGGTGTTTACAGTCTTTGATTTACCGAACCGCAGCAACCTTTCCTTTGATCTCAGGAACACCTCCTCGTCCCGGGAGCGTCTTCACCTGCCGAAATTCTGTCCTCCCACACTCTTGAAGCGTTCCGCCAGCGTCGCCCCCCTCCCCCCTCCTCATACATATACATGAGTCCTCGGCTGCGAATCTCATTCGCATCCGACAAGTCCGTCGTCCCGAAACAGATGGGGAGGGACTCCGAGTGACAGGGGGGGACAAATTTCATTTCGCCGCAAGGAGCATTTTCAATTTCTCCTGCCCTCGGCTGCTCGCACCATTTGACCCTCGGGGAGCGCTAGAGCGTTTATAAAGTGTGGGCGTGCTTTATATGAAGAGTCGAGTTTAGTCGTCTAGATAGAGGAGGCAAACAACACCCCAACACACACACACACACACACACACACAGAGGGATTATCATTACTCACAATGCTAAGACCATCTGGACCATCTGATGCCACCGGATGCGAATGTGTGAAGTCACACAAGATGGTGCTTTTTTAAAAATACATATTGAAGCACAAATACTTTTACACTTTAATAGAGATAAATAAACGCGATGCTACATGAAATCGGCCGGAGGGAGGGACGACTGACGCCGGCTCATCCACAGAGATCTCACTGTCCCGCGTTGGCTTGCTGAAATTAATTAATTACTATTATTAAATAGAAGCAATCAACCTTAAAACCGCTCCTCCTTTGGTAACTGGGGGGGGAGGGTGTATCAGCAATCATAGCTACGTCACCAATCAGCCATCCAACCATCCGACATCCCCCCCCCCCCGCACCGATGCACCTTTATTTCTCTTTCAGATCCGACTCATTTTCCCCCGAAAGTGCCGCCTGCATCTGCGCCACATTTCATCATTATTAACTCTTCACTTCTGACGATTTGATGATGTACTTGGCAAATGCCAGACTAGTCTTTAGTCACATTTAGGCGGCGCGTTTTTTGGAAACGAGCGATGGAAAATGTACTATAAAAACCAAAGGTCGTTTAAACGCAGGGTTGATGAGCCTCTGATTCATTCTATCGCCTCATTAAGACAACATTAGGGGCTCGAAGTGATCATTTGTATGATGTGCGGACTGAGGAGCAGAAAGGGGCTGTCGACTAGATTAACTGTAAAGCCTGACACGAGCCTGGCACGTTCCTAATGAGAACATTACAGATGGAGCCGCAGATACCGTCCCGCCGTCGTCTCCGTTTGCATCTGTCTCGGTTATAGATCTGTTAACAAAGATTATACGATGTCAACATTCCCAAACAGTGGCTTGGTTTGTAGGGCGGACAGAGTGACCGTTCGTTTGTGTATCTTCGTAACATTTACAGGCTGGGTGTGTGAATGAGCTCAGCTTCTGTATGGACTCAAGTACTCGAGTTTAGTACTGAAGGACATGTTCGAGGTGCTGAACAACTAGAGTCCTTATATTGTGTACTTTATATAATCCTCTTTATATATACAATTTATATAGTCTGCTTTGTATACAGTACTTATATATTGTCACCTTTATGCAAAGCACATTGTACAGTCCCATTTATATATAACACATTATATATTGCCCCTTAAATACAGCACATTACATAGTGTTTAAGTAATTTATTTAAGACTATTTATATTGTCACCTTTACACACACACTCACTCACACACTCATACTCTATATGGGGCAATTTAAAGAGAACTCAATTGACTTGATCCATGTTTTTGGACTGTGGGAGGATACCGGACAACCCGGAGGAAACCCACGCGGACACGGGGAGAACATGGAAACTCCAACCAGATGGGGATTCGAACTGGGAATCCCTAGTGCTGAGAGGAGAACATGCTAAACCACTAAGCCACCATGCCGCCTGCACAATTATACAGTCCCATTTATATATAACACATTATATATTGCCCCTTAAATAAAGCACATTATATAGTCTGCTGTGTTTAAGTAATTTATTTAATACCCTTTATATTGCCACCATTATATATAGCACATTTAATAGTCCTCTTTATATACAGCACTTTAAACAGTATTTTATATAATATCCTTTATATTATCACCTTTATGGATAGCACAGTACACAACCCCATTAATATACAGCACTTGATATAGTCTACTTTGTATATAGCACTATATATGTAATGGATACAGTATGCAGTTCTGTATTTAGTTCCTGATCTAAGCAGATCCCGGTGCGCAGTCCTCCGAATGTCAGCTGTTGAGTTCATTTTTGGAGACCTGTGTAGATTTTTCAGTATTTTCTCACCAGATTCCTGCAGTTTGCCCTCGTGGCTTCTATTCCAGAGACTCTATGACTCATATTTTTATCCTTTAATATCTGGCGTCCGATTTCCCCTCACGAAGGCCGTAAAACAGCGAATGATCCTGTCAGCGTAAAACTTGATTTAAGGATATAATTTAATTCCGAACAGCATTAATATGCTATCGGAGGAGCCGGGTGGAGGAGGAGGAGGAGACGGGGTAATAATGTGTTTATTGTGGACGGTTAGAGTCATACAAGGGCGAAAATTCTTCACGAGTTAGGAATCCACTTCTGACACACACGTCCACGTCGTGTCCTTCAACCCGTCGGACGCCGAGTTCAGTTTTCAGATGCATCCACCTCAAAACTGTACACAAGCTTTTTAAACACCACAGGTGGAAGACGGGGTGTAGGACAGAACCCTGGGTGTTTAATATGGATGGAACTAACATGATGTTGACTAAAGGATGATGTCTCAACCTCAGCGATCTTTAGCGGGGACGCAAATAATCGTGATGAAGAATCTCACGATTAATTGATACGTAATAGCGAATCTGTAAAACCATGTATTCTTTTAATTGGATATGACGATGTGTACTTTAAGGGACACAGATTTTAGTTTTCATGTTACTATTCAGGGCGGCACGGTGGCTTAGTGGTTTAGCATGTTCTCCTCTCAGCGCTAGGGATTCCCGGTTTGAATCCTCATCTGGGTGGAGTTTCCATGTCCTCCCTGTGTCTGCGTGGGTTTCCTCCGGGTTCTCCGGTTTCCTCCCACAGTCCAAAAACATGGATTAAGTCAATTGAGTTCTCCAAATTGCCCCATATAGAGTGTGTGTGAGTGAGTGTGTGCCCAGCGATAGATTGGCGTCCTGTCCTGGGTGTATCTGCCCAGCGCCCGAGACGTTCTCCCCTGGATGGACATGGGGAAACCCCCCCCCCACCCCGCGACCCTAATATAGGATAAAGAGGAAGATAATGAATGGATGGATTATGTTAATGCTCTGAGAACGAGGCTCGAGTACCGAACACAGTCTCATGCATCAGTTTGTGCTCCGTTGATCAGAATCCATTAATTATTGATTTTGCAAAGTAAAAACTTCCTGCAGATGAAACACACCCTGTGTGCAGAGGGATTAGGACACGCCTCCTAACCACCTCGCATGTTTTGTTTAATCCCATTAACACAGGTGCGTAACACCGGTCACCTGATCACGGGATGCTTACAACCTTCAGGGAACAGTTTAGGGAAGGCCCTTTACCGGTCCAGCATGGCAAACCAGGGCCTGTAAAGACATAATTGTGTGGGTTTGGTGTTCAAGAACTGAACTGACCCACACAGAGCTCTGCTCTAAACCCATTACAACACGTTTGGGATGAGCGAAGTGTTTAGAACACCCACATCTCATTACTCTCACTGTCATCTGAACGGCACTGCACTGACAGTATGGTATCTGTCTTAAACGTTTGTCCTGTTTTATTCTCTTGGTGTTGTTTTGTATGTATTGGTGTTCTATGTAGCTCCCTGATCTTGGAGAACACTTTCACCGTGTACTAAACACGGCTGTTTATGGATGAAATGACATTTAATATACTTGGTGTAGATTGTGAATCTGGTCCAACATCGGTGTCTGCCCTCACTAACGATTCTCTGAATGAATCTCCACAGACACACTCTAGAACCTTGAAAAAAACACTTCCAGAAGAGTGAACATTATTTTCCTTTTATTTAATTCTCAGCGTGTCGTAGAGTTAAGACGTTCTGTTGGTGTTCAAGTTCAAGTTCAAGTTATTTATTTCTATAGCACTTTTTACATCAGTACATCGTCACAAAGCAGCTTTACAAAATGAAAAGCCTTTAAACCCCCAAAGAGCAAGATGAAGAGACAGCGGCAAGACAAAACTCTCTGTTATGTTGTTATTTAAGGAAGAAACCTTGGGAGGACCAAGACTCAGTGGGGGACTCGTCCTCCTTGAGAGACCAGGGTGTCTTAGTACTAGAGATATGTATTGTCATATTTAAAGTATCTCTGTTACAGAACTTTTATATATTATATATATAAAAATTTATATATATATATATATAGGGGTGGCACGGTGGCTTAGTGGTTTAGCATGTTCTCCTCTTAACGCTAGGGATTCCCAGTTCAAATCCCCATCTGGGTGGAGTTTCCATGTTCTCCCCGTGTCTGCGTGGGTTTCCTCTGGGTTCACCAGTTTCCCCCCACAGTCCAAAAACATGGATCAAGTCAATTGAGTTCTCCAAATTGCCCCATATAGAGTGTGTCTGTGTGAGTGAGTGTGTGCCCAGTGATAGATTGGCACCCTGTCCTGGGTGTATTTGCCCAGCGCCCGAAATGTTCTCCCCTGGATGGGCATGGGGAGCCCCACCGCGACCCTAATAGAGGATAAAGCGGAAGATAATGAATGAATGAATGAATATGTATATATATATTTTTTCTTCATTTTTCTCGTCACTTTAAGTGGATTTACATTCAGAGAATAAAGGCTGTTTTAACATTTTAACAGCTTCATGCTCCAGTTATTGTCCATGTTCTAAGTTGCACTTACAGTAAAGATGGACTTTGTAGTTCTACAATTCCATTCTGTAGTCCATCTGTTCATGTTCTACAGTACATACTGTTCACTCTGTTCTCTAATGGTTAGGACCACCACAGAGCAGGGGTTGTTGGGTGGGTGCATTGTTCCTATCCCAGCAGTGTGACTGAGGTGTTTAAATGAAACTCCAGCAGCACTGCTGCACTAAAACCCCACTCACCACATCAGTGTCACGACAGAACTGACAATCCACCTCCCAAATGATACCTCTTCTGTGATCAATAGAGAACAGAGAACCAACATGGGGCTAAAAAAAAAACAGATGGACTACAGTCTGTAATTGGGAAAACTACAAAGTTCATCTATATGGTAAGTGGAGCAAACAGACGATGGAGCAAGAAGGGGGCGGGTCCAAACTTTTGACTTGTCAGCATCAGTGAGATCAGTGAAATAAAAGCCTGCTGTTCAGTGGTTCGCTCAGATTCGGTTCACAGCCTCTGAGGTGTTGTGATGAAACTTCACTCTCTATTAATGAATTCATCACCTAAAAGCTGCATATTGATTCCTTTAATGGCTTTGCAAATCCGTAAAGCGTCGGTCCGGGTCGATGGAGGACGCGTGATAAATCACACAGGAGCTCTCAGTCCTCACTCAGTGGAGCCTGAAGATTCAGGTTACAAGTTTCAAATCAGACGCTTATCAGTTTCACTTTCTACTTCATCATATTTTATATTCCTTATATTAAGGCCGCGTGTCCGGCGATGGATCGGCGCCCCGTCCTGGGTGTGTCTGCCCAGCGCCCGGGAACGCGCCCCCCCTCCGCTACTTCAGTAGAGAATGAAGCAGAAGATAATGAGATGAGATGAGATATTAAAGTCATACAGTGAACGATTTTGCCGACAGTGAGGAACGTATCGTCCACATTTAAGCCGTCCATACAGTGGGACACAGACATACTCACACTGAGTGGTTAGGTGCCTTGCTCAAGGACACTTTATCCGTAGTCCTTGTTTAAACCGGGAATCGAACCGGGGATCTTGAGGCTGTAAGGCAGGTTCCTTTCCCACAAGCTTACCATTGCCCCATTGAGGGTAGTTGGCTCTGTGGATGAGACGAGTACAGATTTTGATGGTTGTCTGAAAAATAATTTTTAAAAACTTATTTAAAAAGGTGCCACAAATCACAATTGCAGTGTGCAGTTTCTGATGTTTTTTATGTATTTAATGTATTAATGTAATTTATTTTTGTTATAAAAAATAAAAAAAATGACACAATGCAGGTTCTTTGCTGAATATTAACACAAAGCTTTGGTTACACAAAAATAAAATACATATTCATTTTTATTTGATAGAAAACTAGTTATTTTTTCTTTTTCTTGAAGAACAAAGTAAACAGACAAGTATAACCTTATATTCGTTCCACGCGAGTTGTGCCACTTGGTTCCGTCTATCGGCATAATACATATTATTCTTATGAATGTTGTCATGACAACGTCGAGGCGCCCTCACAATTACACATAACTAATTGTAATGTTTCAAATCACGATTAATTGCAAAATCGATGAATTGTCTCATCCCTAGCTGGCCCCTAACTTCTGTTAAACATCTGTGTCTTATACACAGTTATCTAAAGCAAGGGTTCGGAACCGGTCTCAGTCCGGGACCCACATGTTCTCATGGTCATCAAGTTGAGACCCTCTTGTATAGAATTTAAACCAAAGAATTTTTTAATGAAACTAAGAAACTTTGAATGTAAATCAACCTTTAAAATACTCCAGGTTTTATTGGCGTTTCAGCATCTTGCCTCAGAATATTATCATAGATAGAGTACCATGCCATTACCATGGCACTGAGAATGCTGCATGCGTCTGATGCGTGCCTCTCTATCTCTTTATTTTTATAAAGATAAAAGACGAATACGAAATCAGATGAGCATTAATTATTAACATTTTTTAAAACATTTTGTTTACTTTTTTCCGAGCTGTTTTACTTTAGATCACGACTCACCCGTCGAGAATCGTAGATTTAACATATTAGTATTCAAAGTTAAAATTTTTATATTTAAACCGCCTAAAATATTATGAAGGATCGATGCATTCGTGGTGTTGTGTCTCAACGTTAAACTCCGGAATAAACAAAACAGCAACTCCTCCTTCAGATTTCAGTTCGTCACTTTAAGTGGATTAATATTCAGCGAATGAAACATTTTAACAGCTTCACAAATGATATTTACATTTCGTCTTCAGCACATATAGACGTTCTAATGCAGATTTAATTCAGGACCCTCAGTAATTGCCTTTATGTCTCTCGGTGCGCGAGTGGCTCATTTACGGACTGACCTTCATCATGGAAATCAGGAATTCAAGCATATTTGATGCTCCTCTCGAACTCTTTGCCGGAGGACTTTGTTAATTTAATTAACCAGCATGTCGCTTTGTTACAATTACGGAATTGAATTTATTGAGTCTGATTTTTGTTATTATGGGATTATTTTTTTTATGTTTATATCTTTAATATATATTCAATGAAACGTGACATTGGGTTTGTGACTGATGGTGCATTTTAATTCTACTTTGCATACAAATCTGCCAACCGACAATTATACACACAACTGTGTGTTCGTTAAAAAAGAGGAGTCGCTTCATTATCAGGGTTTAGATAATCTTCTCTTTGATGATCAAAGATGTAAAGAAGCTGCATTGATGTTCCGCTTTTTCTAAAGAACCATCTGAAAGGTTCCTCTACATACTCTGTTAGTCCTCTTTGGTATGTTCTCTGATGATCAGGACCATGGACACAGCAGGTGTCATTAGGGTGGTGGATGATGCTCAGTACTGCAGTGACACGGACATGGTGGTGCTGGAGTTTAAACCCTGTCTCCACTCACTGTACACTCCATTCCACTCCTCCACCTTGTTGCTTCACCTTGTGGATGTAGAATCAGAGACAGTAGGTCATGTGATGCTGCACAGTGTATGTTCTCCATCCTCTGATACTCCATCAGTGATACAGGGTACTTGAGGTCACCACCTCCACCATGTCACCAACCCTAATGATACTCTGTCCATAGTCCTGATCATCAGAGAACATACCAAAGAGGACTCACAGAGTATGTAAAGAAATAGATGGACTACAGAATGGAGCTTTAGAACTACAAACTCCATCTGTATGTTGGGCCGCACTGTAGTGTAGTGTAGCATGTCCAAATCTCAGCCATCCAGGTTCGAATCCTGATCTGGGTGGAGTTTGCATGTCCTCTCTGTATCCGTGTGGGTTCTCTTTGGGTTCTTTGGGTCATTCTGCCCCAATAAAGAGTGTCTATGGGTGAGTGTGTGCCCAAGGACAGATTGACACCCCGTTCTGGGTGTATCTGCCCAGCGCCAGAAATGTTTTCTCCTAGATGGACATAGGGGGAACCCTTTTGCGACCCTAGTAATATATGGATCTGTGTGGTAGCTGATGGTGATGCCATGGACAGTGAGGTGCGGAAACAAAGTACATAATGATAAAGTCCGACTTTTTCAGATTCGTCTTCTTTGTCTGAATCCTTTTACTGCAGAAGCATTAAGTCCACATTTTCCTCGTCCCTCTGTTTCATGAGAATGTTCTCTGCATCTGTTTGACTCTTAGACCCACATTTGGAAAGCGTAGACGTTACGCTCGGCGTTGCTTCTGCCGCTTTTAAAGGGAATAAAATAAAAGTGTGGAATTCATCCGTGTTTTTGTTGGAATGACCTTTTCTGTAACGCACAGCTGCGGACCAGGCGGCAGATCCGCGATAAATAGAAATATAAAATAGAAGCTGGATTTTTCAAGGCCGGAATCTAATGTAAGCGGCAGGGTGAGGACTGTCGGTGGATGTTAAGTGTGTGTGTGTGATGAGGTCTTTGATTTGGGGCTCTTTACTGCTGAAATCATTAAATAAACTTTCACTTTTATAAGAATTTCTGGTATTGTGATGCTGCAGCAAATGGAATGCACAGGAAGGAGTTCTTTTTCTTTCTTCTCGTTTAGTTGTAAAGGAAGAGGAAAGCCGCTTTAAAACACTTTAAATGCAACGTTTTGGATTATGTCCGCGGCGTGGACAAAACTATTGGCTCACCTGCTACTTTTGAAACGTCGGTGTGGTGCGGCTGTGATAGTCTCACACACTGGGAAGACTTCGGAAGGCTGTCCACAAAGTTTTGTTTGTTTTCGCTCACTTTTGTAATCCGCCAAGCTATGACGATGGCAGCTCGTTCTGTTATGGCTCCACCTACAGTCAGTTATCATTCCCGCGCCGAGAGTTCTTGGGACACTAATGTTATAATTGTGTCTCGAGGGGTGTGTCCGTAGGTTACTTGTTCATTCGCCCTTCTTCCTTTTTTTTTTTTGGCTCTGCTGCAGTGTGATGCCGTCAGCTGGCAGCAAAGCGCCGTAAGTCACGCAGCCTCCCAATGAATGGAAGGCCGTTTTTTGCTGTTCTCGCTGGCAGACGTGCTCTCTCCGACGTGTTTGCTCCCCCTAGTGTCTGAGTACTATCTATGCAGCGGCTATATTTTTTTGTTATTTATTTTGTGATCATAAAGTGATCTATTTTTGCATTCTGTACATAGTACACAGTGGGACCGGGAATCAAACCAGGGACATTCAGGTCGCAGGGCTGGTTCCTTGTCCACAAACCTACAGCTTGTGTCGGGGGTGCAGTGTCTCTGAGGTAAACATCTGTGTTTTAAAAGGTTTTAAAAGCTTTGGGGATTACAGACGGGGCTCTGCTGTGTGTGACCGCTCATTAGGAAGAAGAACACGAAACGCACATTTAAAGAATCGTTAGGCGACTCCATTACAGCGCACGCCGTTTATTTATTCATTTATTTAAATTCCAATTGCTGAAAGGCCTCAACCAACGACAGGACCATAACCACGGAGTTTTAATAAGCATCGAATGCTTTTTAATTCATTTTACAGAGAACGTCACTGTAGGCTATAAATACAACCCCCCCACCCTCAACTCCCCCCGCCCCCCCATGTCTGAGAGGAAGTGGCTGCCTGTATGTGCCTCGTTGACGGCCATTACGGCGGCACGACGAGAAGCCCCGTTTTTTTTTTTTTTTTTTTTTTTTTTCCCCTATAATACCTCGGAAATAAACCACCGGAGGCAAGTTTATTAGAGAAATAATTTCAGGACCTGTGATCTTTCAGCTGAATCGGCTGAATAATTAAGTAGTTAAGACCGTTACAAAGTCGTTAAGGCCCGACGCGGGCCTCAGAAAACGAGCAGAGGTAAATTAAAAAGACTGAAAGGTGGAGGAGCGAGTGCGCGCGCGTGGCTGAAGCCGAAACGCGACGCGATTCCGTGAATCATGAGTGTAGCCGCCAGGAAGGGGTTCTAATTATTGCGGGGTAGGAAGCGTGCTGCATAGATTTGCATGATCTCAATGACAAATGTCCCTTTTAGTGCACGTCACAGGGGCCCTCGTCGGGAACACGGGGTCCGAGTGTAAATCTGAGACGTCTGAACGTGAGCGCTGGCTGCGTTTCGTAAAGGCCTTTTCTTTTATTCTGGCTTTAATCTTCCTGTGTCGTCATTACACACAGTCTCCAACACCCCGCATCAGCTCGGAGCTCCCACCTCGCGCGTTTTGATCTTCGTTCTTGGCTCGGAATGACTACGGATCGAATTCAATTAAATTAAAGCGGCACCGGGAAGCCGTGCACAAGATTCAGACGTCTGTTTTATCTTTCATTAAAAAACTAAAAGTAGCAGAATTAATAGTCGAAGCTCTCGCAACGTCGGTGCAAAGATGTGCTTTTTGATATACGGTCCAAAAGAAAAAAAAAGTTTTGAGTTTATTGCTTGATATCAGCTTTAAGATCCATCAACCATCATTTATCATCATCATTCTGAGAGACTTCAGACGGGTGTGCAGCTCATTAATGCAATTAGCCAATCGACCATTTAGGTGGCGGCTGGACTGGCGATAAATTAGGAATATTCACCATTCAAATAGGCCTTTCCGTGATGGAGATCCAGGCTCCAATCCCGATCTGGGTGGAGATGGGGCGTGGGGAACACCCCCCACCCCCATCACCACCACCCCGCGACCCTAATATATGATTAAGTGGAGTAGTTTTAGATGGGACGGTACAGGAGCTGTGAGTGATTCTGAGACTGTGGCGTGATTGTTGGTACCAGACGGGCTGATGCGATCATTTCCGTAAAGGAGAATTTAAACAGTACTTTATGGAGAATGACGGTAAAAAAAAATGATTTTCAGCACTGTGCAGACCTGTAGATCCCGGTTCATAGACGAGGTGACCGCGCTTCGTTACGGTGCTCATCAGAGGAATTAATTTAGTGGTTTAGATCTCTGTGATGCACTCCAGACAAGATGTTGTAATAAATCACTGTATGAACTTTAAATGAACTATAATTCAGCATCTGGAGCAACTGTTGGCATTTCCTCTTGCAAAGTTTTATTAATGTCGTGTCAAGTGCGGCGTGATCTGATTCAGGTGTATGATACATCACAGTAACGGGTTTTTTTCTAGAATAAACAGGGTCACCGCCGGAAAAGAGCGCTCACTATGACCCCCCCCCCCCAGCCCACCCACCTAAAGGTTTAACATGTTGATTGACGGGGGCGGCACGGTGGCTTAGTGGTTTAGCATGTTCTCCTCTCAGCACTAGGCATTCCCGGTTCGAATCCCAATCTGGGTGGAGTTTCCATGTCCTCCCCCTATCCGCGTGGGTTTCCTTCGGGTTCTCCGGTTTCCTCCCAGAGTCCAAAAAAACATGGATTAAGTCGATTGAGTTTTCCAAATTGCCCCATATAGAGTGTGTCTGAGTGAGTGAGTGTGTGTCCAGAGATAGATTGGTGTCCTCTTCTGGGTGTATCTGCTCAGTGCCCGAAACGTTTTCCCCTGGATGGGCATGGGGAACACCCCCCCCCCCCCCCGCGACCCTAATATAGGATAAAGTTGAAGATAATGGATGGATGGATGTTGGTTGACCGAAAGGTTGGTCTAAATTTGCTCAATTATTTCTGCTGATACATTTACATTTTAAAATATAATAAAAATATCATTTATATCTAAGAGCTCTATAAGAATAGAAGAGGCCGGTTCTGTGACACGCCCACTGACGGTGTCGCGGGTTTATTTAGGAGGCCTGCTGAGGTTCCATAACAATATATAATAACCTGATATAGTGATGATGAGGAGGAGGATGATGATGATGATACAGATTGATGTCTAAAGATGATAAAACTAATGTTACGGAATCCATTCTGACGAACGGCGATGAATTACAGCGGGCAGGTGTCAGACCGGCGTGACGTATCGCCCCTCGAGTGCATTAGCCTTAATGACCAGCGCACGTGTCGGCCGCCAGACAATCAATTGTGAGCAATATGTGAGGAGTCACCGTTTGTCAGCGCTGTCAGACGTCGCCGCATTTCATGCTTAGCACCCGAAATGATTGCTGGCGAGGCAGGAGTTACCGTAAGCGCTTAATTAACGAGCGATGAAGTAATGCCCTCAACATCTGGGACTGAGTTGCCTGAAAGAGCTTCTGGATGCCACCTGCTCACCTGAGCCACGGTGGGCGAGTGTCGCCCGAGAACCTCCACGCGATCCCATCACAGCCCGCCCGCCGGTGACGCGAGGTGTCGGGGCGTCGGAAACGGCTGATCCTCGCCAGATGGTTGGCTGCCAGCAGCAGGTGTTACAGCAGGAGGGCGCCGTCGAACCGCACGTCGGGGGTGATGCTCCTGCTATAGGGCTGAACGTAGGCGTACGTGGGTGTGATTATTACATTTATGCAGCGTCGGTAATAACCAGTCCATTTTTTTTTTTTTTTTTTGGTTTAGGGGGCGTTGGCGATCACCCCACTCGTGCGCAACAGCTCACCCGTCCATCGCACGGCAAACACATCGATATGTTTTACGTTTCACGGTATAGTTTTTAACGGAATCGCACCTGATCAAGTGGGCTCCCCCTACTGTCAGCTTTTCTGCACTGCACGCTGTACCAATGCTGGTCTGAGTGAGAAGGTTAAATACCAGCGCTGACTGATCCACAAACACCAAACTCAACTCAGTTACCATCTGAACTTCACACCTTTATCTAATATCTAATTAAACACTAGAGTTATTCAACTTTAAATGATCGTTGGTGATGCAGAAGGCTGTCCCAAAGTTAAGGAGCCATATAGAAAAGCCCTCTCCCATCAGCTGAGACTTTAATGCTTCTGGGGTAAATGAAAACCTGCCCCCTGTGGCAGTATTTATAATATGCTGCCAATTTAGCACCATCAGCATCGGCTATTAAGTACATGTAGAATAAATTTGTATAGTGAATAATAATATACTAATTCATCAAAATGTGTCTGACATTTGCATCGCCACCATCACACAACACTGCAAAGGCGGGGCAGGTGAACCAGCCAAACCTGCAGACCCCGACAGAACAGGAAGTCCTTAATTCTGGACGGTGACACCTGTCCGAGACGTCATTTGTCCTCTCTAATCATGTTAGTAATAATCTAATCACTTTTAATATCCACATTTTTCATGCCTCTGGGGCAAATGCAGAATGAGTGATGACTAATTTGCACAACACCTGACAAGGTGAATTAAGACAAGGGCTTTTAGTGATGCATGGGTCTCTCGCAGGTGTAATTAACCTTCCTGCTGCACTAATTAATTTCACTCCAACAAGGTCAAGCTCTTTCATTTAAACAATTAAGCTCTTTAGTAACTTAGTTAGCGTGTTGTTCCAATAGTGCGGCGGGTGTGCGATGCCGCCGACGCGCCGTGGGTCCCGCGCTACAGGTTTCATCATCAGTCTGCTAACTGAGCTCGTTATGGTTGCAAGTAATTTTATAAATTTTAATTAATAATATTAATTTTCAGGGTTTTTAATCTTTTGTAATTATATAAGGGTTTGCGTTTCGGTTGTTTATTTACCAAACGTGACCTTTCTAATGTTAATGTTGTGATAAATATACACCCTTGAGGTATGCCACATTTCTGGAGGCCTTAAAATGACCTGGTATTGGCCTCGTTTTCCTCCAACACTGTGTCCCATGAGTGTGATGGGTGTTTCTTTCCCCCATCTGGCAACTGGACTTACAGTTTTAAGGAATTAGATAAGTTTTGGAATTGAATTAGAAATTGAAATAGCAATTGAATTTTTATTGATATGGCACTTTATGTTGGGGTGTCTTTGTGTCTCATGAGTAACCTTTCTGTATGTCATTGTCGTGTTTAGTATATACCCTTGAGGTATGCCGCATTTCAATAGGTCATAGAGTTGCTTGATTAACAGCACATTGGACAGCCACACCGAATGTGTTCCACTTTTATTATACTTGTTTGCTATATGTTTTAAGTGACCTCCCTATATACTATATACTGTAATGTAACCATTGAGGTTTGCCACATGTTTTGATGTCTCAGAATCACCTCATGGTTGGTACAATGCTTTCTTATGGCTGTGAATAATTTATTTGTTTACTAAAAATCCACACACAACTGTTAACTGAAAACAAATTTGATATTTACATTATTACTATTTTTTTATTTACATTATATTTTTTATGAGGTTTTAGGTTAAAGCTGGTCATTAACTTTTTTGTTGTTTTTCTTAGCGATCTTTCTATATTTAGATATATATAAAATATATAGTTGTATTTATATGAAGCTGTAAGTAGGTCATTTGCTATTTCTTGACCTTTCGAAATGTTAATGTGATTAGTGTACACCCTTGAGGTATGTCACCTCTGTAAAGGTTTATCGTATAGATTATAATGGCAGGTTTAAGTATTTGTTAGTTACTGTACATTCCTAGTCTTATTTCATTTACATTTATTTAAATTTTCCTTTTTTTGTGGCAAATCATATTGTTTTCAAAATGTTGTAGCAACTTTCGCTATAGTTCTAGTTTTACCCTTGCTGCCCCCAAAGGAGGCAAGTGAAAGGATGAGAATGTAAAAAAAAGAAAAAATAAGAAAATGAAAAGCAGCCTATCTGGCACTGTTACTGATGCACCATCAGGGTAATGAAGCAGTTGGACACAACAGTTGGGCAGAATCGCACTAATAACTAGGTATCGTCTACAACAAGACCTAACCCATTCCTGTCTAACAGCATGCAAGGCGCCAAATGCGACTGCCAACTGTTCTTCTCTTCAGGCGGCGCCCCGCTTTGGCTCCGGTACAACAGTGAGACGTGACAGAATGCCTCTGAGAATTGTTAGTGGCGAGGATGTGCGCGAGTGCATAATTTCTAAATCAAGTAGTCGGTCCAGAGAAAGGTCACTATCATTACTTTCCCCCCAAAAGGATCTAACGCTGCAAATCAGACATCCTTTTGCTTAAATAAATAGCGACGGAGTCCAATTTCCCTACAATCATGCAGATTAGATGAACACATCATCCTGTTATCGTAAATAACCTTGCGAATAAATGTTTTTTGGCTACGCGTGTGATTTCGCACGATCCAGGATCCTTCATCGAGACGTTAGATGCCAGACAACAAACTTATTGAAGCTGTGAGCAAATAAAGAGAGAGAGAAGCGAACGGGAGTCCGAAATGTTCTTCTTGTTTACTTTCTGTAATGGAATGGACTTCTGCGTCGTACCCGGGAGGCGGGAGGCGACCAAAGTTAAATATCAACGGAGGGACTAAAGTACGGGATCTTTAAGGACATCCCGGTCTAAAGGGAGCCACCTTCGCAGATGTTACCCCACTGCAATACTTTGTAGTGTGTCTGTGGGAAGGCTTAGTGGTTTAGCATGTTCTCCTCCCAGCACTAGGGATTCCCGGTTCCCCATCTGGGTGGAGTTTCCATGTTCTCCCCGTGTCCGCATGGGTTTCCTCCAGGTTCTCCGGTGTCCTCCCACAGTCCAAAAACATGGATCAAGTCAATTGAGTTCTCCAAATTGCCCCATATAGAGTGTGTATGTGTTTGTGTAAGTGAGTGTGTGCCCAGCGATGGATTGGCGCCCTGTCCTGGGTGTATCTGCCCAGCACCCGAGATGTTCTCCCCTGGATGGGGACCCTGATGTAGGATGAAGCGGAAGATAATGGATGGCTGGATGGATGGATGGGTGTCTGTGGGAATTCGGAAAAGCATCGGATCTCCATTGTGGTTCATCACGGTGTCTCACGGTTGCGGTTTCTGTCTGTGATGTGCCGAGCGTGGGGACAAGGTGGAGAATTTAAATCTCTCGGCTGGCCTGGGAATGCCAAGGTGTGCATTTCCAACGGCTGGTAAAGGTAGCTTGGTATGGGGATGTATGGGCCTCTCTGTTTAGGCTGCTGCCCTGGACCCGAGTGAGTGGTGTGAAATGAATGGATGGATGACTTTGCTCCGATCTGTTTTGAGCCAGTAGGCAAAGCTCTGAATTTACCGGTCAGTCTCTGTTCCTAACTCCACCCATGGCCACGAACTATAAGTGGCGACCAAAAGAACGAGGTCGCAAGTACAAGTGGCGGAAATGAGTTGGGCTGTCCCTCAGGGATGGGGTAAGGAGTTCAGCCGCTGCTGCTCGTCGTCGTCAGGTGTTTCCAGCGTCTGGACGCCTTCCTAGTGAGCTATTCTGGACATGTTTAATGGGGTGGAGACCCTGAGGATGACCCAGGACAAGATGGAGCCATCATCTCTTAAGTTGACCCGGGAATTCCGAAGGTGTGCTCCTCGGAGAGGTAGGGTCTCTTCGCTTAGGCCGCTGCCCCCCGCGACCCGGACCCGTTGAAATATGGATGGATGGATGTAGTTCATCCCTAAGGTGTTTGATGGGGTGTTTAGTGCCGTACACTCCGGGTCGCTGAGGCTTTAACGGGCAGCTCCACTGTAAAACCACTTGTTTACAGCTTTGTATTTCAAAATCCTCGATTCACACCTGGTATGACAATAACCCCCCCCACCCAAAACACCCACCCACACCCACCACTGGTTCCCCCAGCCAGGATGAACCATTACGTTTCTTTCTTCCATACGAATTCCATTCGGTTTATCTCTGATCAGAATGAAGGCTGTGAACAGAGGAGTGTTTTTTTTTTAAGGCGTAATGATGAAAGGACGCTCCGAGAAAGCAAGCTCTCAATTCCATTGACCTTTTCCTTTTCAGGGCTGACAGCTGCACAAAGTGCCTTTAAAGAGTTGAAAGTAAAGTGCTGATATGGCCAAGGGCAAGTGCACATCTCTCTTTACGTTGGTCTTGTTGAGATTTATCATGCGATACGTCGTCTCGGGAGCGCGCCGGCCGTAAAGCGCCGCTTTTTGCTTTCCTCCTTTCCTTTTTTTTATTTTTTTATTTTTTTTTTTTTATGAACCCGACATAAATAAATCCGCTGTTGCTTCTTTGTATGCGGCACATAAAAGACGCCGGGGGACTGCGCGAGGAGCACAATTTACAACAGATGTGAGCGTTATTTATATATTTCCCCCCGACTTGATGCGATTACGCGCCTCCTAGAACACATTTTATTAGCGGAAGTGCATCAAGACAAATGAAATGCGGCGGATCTGCGGGTTAATTAGCTCATTACGTATTCATCTTATATCATCCCTGGCAGAGGGAGTGATGCCACCCCGACGCATCTCACCCCCACCTTCCCCCTCTCGCTCACCCCCCACCCCACACCACCCACGGACCGCTTATTAAACACTATTTTAAGCCGACCGGAAAGATAGATATCCAGTTGTGGTGCGGTATCGCGGACGAGGACGGGTGGCGGGCGGGACCGTAATGCGCGGGTAATGGACGTTATGGATGTCCTGTTTGCACGAGAAACAATGCCTTAACCAATTAGCACCATGCTAACGTAGCACACGGCAGCCGAGAAGATAAATGACGTACATGGGCTCCTGCTCAGCCCGAGGGGCCCGTGTTCATCAATAAGGGCCGGGGAATTACACAGGGGGGGGTTCATGGAGAGAACGGTGTTTCCAATGCGTGTGAGCATTAATAT
>JAFMOD010000074.1:534808-561532 GCA_019802435.1 Corydoras maculifer
GTTCCGCTTTCAGTGGTTCCGCTTTCAGTGGTTCTGCTTTCAGTGGTTCCGCTTTGAGTGGTTCTGCTTTCAGTGGTTCTGCTTTCAGTGGTTCCGCTTTCAGTGGTTCCGCTTTCAGTGGTTCTGCTTTCAGTGGTTCCGCTTTGAGTGGTTCTGCTTTGAGTGGTTTTCGATTTTGGCGGTTCTGCTTTCGGTGGATCCCCTTTCAGTGGTTCCGCTTTCAGTCGCTTTGCTTTGCTGTGGTTCTGATTTTGCTGGTCTTGCTTTTGGTAGTTCCGCTTTTGATGGCTCTGCCCTCAGTGGTTCTGCTTTCGATGGTTCCACTTTCAGTGGCTCTGCCTTTGGCAGTTCTGCTTTCAGTGGCTTTAATTTCGGTGGTTTCGCTTTCAGTGGCTCTGCCTTCATTGGTTCTGCCTTCAGTGGTTCTGCTTTCGATGGTTCCGCATTCAATGGCTCTTCCTTTGGCAGTTTTGCTTTCAGTGGTTTCACTTTTGATGGTTCTGCCTTCAGTGGTTCTGATTTAGTTGGTTCTCTTTTCGTTGGTTCTGCCTTCAGTGGTTCCCATTTCGTTGGTTCTCTTTTCGTTGGTTCTGCCTTCAGTGGTTCTGATTTTGTTGGTTCTGCCCTCAGTGGTTCTGATTTTGTTGGTTCTGACATCGTTGGTTCTGCCTTCAGTGGTTCTGAGTTCGTTGGTTCTGATTTTGTTGGTTCTGATTTTGTTGGTTCTGATTTCATTGGTTCTGATTTTGTTGGTTCTGATTTCATTGGTTCTGATTTTGTTGGTTCTGATTTCGTTGGCTGTTCTTTCTAAACCGAACCCGTTTGTGGTAACAGATATTTAAGAAGGATATTTAAGGGCTACAGTCATACTGGAACTCTTCAGGAACTTCCCTAAACTGTTGGATCAAAAGCCTGGACATGTGATTGCTTTTACTCACCTGTGGTAACAGGACGAGAAACTAAACGAAATAAACAAACTAAAGGAACTTAACGAACTTAATGACCTATTTTCTGACGACCGTGTGGTTCCTAATGCGCCGCGGTGGTGAGGTGTCCGGGAATTAACAGGAGCAGAGGAGCCCCCACATCATCGCTGGGACGTCTCCAGCTCCGGGATGTTTTTAATCTTCCGTCGGCGTGGTGATCGGGATGGAGGGACTGTCAGGCCTGGCATACCTCCTATCGCCCGGGTGATTTATGGGGCGCAGGAATTTTGGAGCCGATCCACGGTGAATTAAAGATTTCCACAGCAAGTTGTTATCTGAGAGCGAAAGCTCGGCTGGCACCCCTCTCTCTCTCTCTCTCTCTCTCTCTCTCTCTCTCTCTCTCTCTCGAAAATGTGTCAGGGAGCCTTTGATTTATGGCGTGTCATATCAGATGGTGGAAACGCCCAGGGAGCGGGTCTGGAGCCTGGATGCCTTTCGGCGGGGGGTACAGAGAGAATAAATGAAGAAGTCCCCGAGTTACGGAGCGATGGCGAGATGGCTCGCATCATTATCCAGCATCCCGGGCGACGTTCATGCACCGCGTACGAGAATCCTGATGATTCTGTCAGAAGAAAGCTAGTTAATGTTGCTGGCTAAGCACATCGCCGTGACTTTTGACGGCTTCCGAGGCGGAGTGAGGAGAGAAAAAAAAAAAAAAAAACTTCTGTTGACAAGTCATTACTGTGAAATGAGCTGCGGCGTCGGTGCCGAATGACAAGCTGAATAAGTTGTGTTGGTTTTCTCGGTTTGTTGCGGGGTGGAGTCGTAGGGGTGTGGGGTGCGGGGGGCGGGGGGGTCGCATGTGCAACAAGAGTCTGGGTAAAAAAATGGTACAGTCCTGATATGAATAAAAAAGCCATTATTTAATGACGGAGTTTCTTTCTAAGTGCGTGCGTGTTATTTATGCACCGTGGTTCACTGCATGTCTAAAAGAACGCATCCTCTCACTGCACTCATTCATTCACACTTTTAAAACTGTGTGTGTGTGGGGGGGGAGGGGGGTGGGGAGGTCAGGTCCCCGTTCTGCCGCAGGGCACACACATTCGCACAGTTTAAGTTTCATTCATGAAGTTTCCTTTAGAGGGCGGCACGGTGGCTTAGTGGTTTGGCACGTTCTCCTCTCGGCACTAGGAATTCCTGGTTCGAATTCCCTTCTGGGTGGAGTGCTGAGTGGAGAACATGCAAAACCACTAAGCCACCGTGCCACTCTGTGTTCATTAAATGATCGATCTTTCTGCAGTAAAGCAAATTTATTTTCGTGAATTAAATCTCATTTGAGAGCGGCACGGTGGCTTAGTGGTTTAGCATGTTCTCCTCTCAGCACTAGGGATTCCCGGTTCGAATCCCTATTTGGGTAGAGTCTCTATGTTCTCCCCGTGTCCACGTGGGTTTCCTCCGGGTTCTCCGGTTTCCTCCCACAGTCCAAAAACATGGATCAAGTCAATTGAGTTCTCCAAATTGCCCCATATAGAGTGTGTGTGAGTGAGTGTGTGCCCAGTGACAGATTGCCCCCCTGTCCTGGGTGTATCCGCCCAGCGCCCGAAACATTCTCCCCTGGATGGGCATGGGGACCCCCCCCCCCCCCCCCGCGCGCGACCCTTTAAAAGAATAAATAAATAAATAAAGCGGAAGATGATGGATGGACCTGTTACATAAAATAAAAGTTATTTTATGAATGTGCTTTAATATTCTGGGGGTTTTAAACATCCCTGCAGACAGAACTGTGAGTCTGGGTTTAAAAAAATCTATTGTTTGATCTGAAAAATATTAAGAGTCAGCGGTCGTTAGGAGCAGCAAGAGAAAAAACACAGCGTGTTAACCTTGGTTTAGTCCAAATGCAAATAGTCACGGATTCGTGCGGCGCGCCGACGTCGTATGTAAAGCTTAAAAGTAAAGTGCATTTCAAACGCTGGCATTTAAACTCAAAAGCCTTCTCCTGATTTGCAATTTGTATCAGAACCCTCAAAGTGACTCGGCGTCTCTAGATGATCATTATCCCCGGAAAAAAAATAATAAAAAATCATCCTATACTTAAAACCCTAAGAAGTTCTTTCTATATTTCTATATTTAATGTCCTGATGAGTCTGAAATGCTAATCTGATGTTAATAAGGCGGCAGGTTCACACCTGAAAGTGTTTCATCATTCCGGGGGTCACAAACAAATTGGACAAAGCCTCGGGAGTAAACAAGCCGCGGCTCCTCATTAGGAGTTGGAGCAGGTCGGCGTTCGGAGAGGAAATGGCTAAACGGCGCACCTTCATGTCGCTCATTGAAAATGCAGGAAGAGCCGAGAAACTGGCAGCGTGTGATTCCTAATTATTTTATTTTCTGCCTCCATTTGCATCTCATTAGCGCGGCCTGTTCGTTAAAACGGAAAAAGGTCATTTGGAGAGACGGTTATGGATTGTTAGTTACAGGCCACGTCGAGGAAACGCGTGCAACTAAACTACACCGATGGGGGGGGGGTTGGGGGGTAGCTGAAAGGAAAGAAATTGAAAGCGGCCACTTTATTAGATACACCTCACTGTTCGTGTTGTCAGCTCCACCCACCATCCATCCATTCATTATCTTCTGATTTATCCTAGATTAGGTTTGGGGGGGGGGGGGGGGGTTCCCCATGCCCATCCAGGGGAGAACATTTCGGGTGCTGGGCAGATAGACCCAGGACAGGGCGCCAATCTATCACTTTGCAACATAGACACACTCTATATGGGGCAATTTAGAGAACTCAATTGACCTTGATCCATGTTTTTGGACTGTGGGAGGAAACTGGAGAACCCAGAGGACACCCACGCGGAAACGGGGGGAGAACATGCAAACTCCACCCAGATTGGGATTCGAACCGGGAATCCCTAGTGCTGAGAGGAGAACATGCCAAACCACTAAGCCACCATGCCGCTCCACCAACCATATAGATGGAATTTGTAGTTCTACAGTTTCACTCTGTAGTCCATCTGTTTAGTCCTGTTCTCTGAGGATTAGGACCATGGACAGGGCAGGTGTCGTTAGGGTGGTGGATGACTCTGTACTGCAGTGACACTGACATGGTGGTGCAGGTGTGTTGTGCTGCTGGAGTTTAAACCCTGCCTCCACTCACTGTACACTCCATTCCACTCCTCCACATTACTGCTCCACCTTGTGGTTGTAGAATCAGAGACAGTAGGTCATGTGCTGCTGCACAGTGTGTGTTCTCCATCCTCTCATCCTCCACCCTAATTCTCAGTGTTGCAGTGATGCTGACATAGTGGTGGTGGGTAAGTGTATTAATTGTTGAATTGGATCAGACACAGCAGTGCTGCTCCACAAGATGGAGCAACAAGATGGATACATCTGAGAGTGTACAGTTTACACCCCACACACACTCACACACCTGCACCACCACGTCAGTGTCACTGCAGTACTGAGCATCATCCACCACCCAATTTCTTTAGGATTAAATCTTAATCAAAAAGAGGTGATGAATAAAGGAACCAGTTGTAAATCCAACATTGAAAAGAAAAGTGGAATAATCAGTAAAATAAGGTTACAGATGTAAAAATTGCTCAGGATTATAAATAAAGAATATTTTAATTAATTGCTCCACTAACCTCGAGCCCAAAAGCCCCGCGAGAATAAACAGGAAGCTGGAAATCCCGGGCTTACATGAGTATTTGGAGATTATCGGTGTCATTTGCATATGATAAACAAACAGATTAAATGCGCAATAGATTGAAAACACGACGCACATCCAAGATTACTTATTTCAACTGGAATTTTATTCATATCCAGATGTCGTGGGGTTAAAACCTGGAGTTCTCCTGCTCCCCCGGGGCATTTGCTAAAACATTCATAAATCACAGCAGCGCTCTTTTTTTTTTTTTTTAAATGAGCTCCGTCTCTATTTGCTGATGGAGAAGAAAAAAAAAAGCAGCAGCAGATCAGTGGAATTAATTGAAGCGGCGCTTCGTCAACTTTTTATCCCTTTGAAGGTTTTCTCGGCGGCGGCTCCACAATCCTCTGTTCAAATGAACTTTATGTAAATATCACCTCGATGCATCGGGGGAGCTGCAGAGCGCCTCTGTAATCAGACCTGACGGAGGACGGTGACGCGGCGCGGGATTAGAACACTGCGGGGGTTGAGTGTCCGCCGTGTGAAGACGACAGGACGCAGGACGTCGTCTGATCATATAGAACAGTGATCATAATTAATTAGGTTTTTTATTTAGACATGTGCGTTCGCGTGAACGGGTCAGCGGGTCAGCGGGGAAACCGAGAACATTCATTTATTTATTAAAACATCTGAGAACCGGTCCATTGTTCATTTTACTATTTCATTACTTCAGTACTTTAAGGCTGGAGGACCTGAATACTGTAGTAAGTTAATACTTCAGTACTTTAGTATATTCTTACCTTAGTTCCTTTTTATTTAAATAGGTTTGTACTTTAATACTGTTGTCCTTTATTACTGTGGTACTTTAATTCTTCAGTACTTTAATACTGTTGTCCTTTAGTACTTTAATACTTTAGTACTTTAATACTGGTACTTTAATACTGTACTGATTTAATACTTTAGTACTTTAATACTGTTGTCCTTTTGTACTTTAATACTGTTGTCCTTTAATACTATGGTACTTTAAAACTTTAGTACTTTAATACTGTATTGCTGTGAAACCTCAATACAGGGGTCCTTTAATACTTTAGTACTTTGATACTGTTGTCCTTTAGTACTTTAATACTGTACTGCTTTAATTCTTTAGTACTTTAATACTGTTGTCCTTTAGTACTTTAATACTGGTACTTTAATACTGTACTGATTTAATACTTTAGTACGTTAATACTGTTGTCCTTTATTACTATGGTACTTTAAAACTTTAGTACTTTAATACTGTTGTCCTTTAGTACTTTAATTCTGTTGTCCTATAGTACTTTAATACTTTAGTACTATAATACATTATTCCTATAATACTTTAATACCGTAGTCCTTTACTACTCTAATACTTTAGTACTTTAATACTGGTACTTTAATACTGTACTGATTTAATACTTTAGTACTTTAATACTGTTGTCCTTTAGTACTTTAATACTTCAGTACTTTAATACTGTTGGCCTTTAATACTATGGTACTTCAAAACTTTAGTACTTTAATACTTTAGTACGTTAATACTGTTGTCCTTTATTACTATGGTACTTTAAAATTTTAGTACTTCAATTCTGTTGTCCTATAGTTCTTTAATACTTTAGTACTATAATACATTATTCCTTTAATACTTTAATACCGTAGTCCTTTACTACTCTAATACTTTAGTACTTTAATACTGTTGTCCTTTATTACTTTAATATTTTAGTTCTTAATGCTGTAGGTCTTTAATATTGCAGTTGTTTAGTACTTTAATACTTTAATATTTATTACTGGAGTCTTTTTTTCTAATTTAACAGTACGTTGTTATAATGTTATAATAATGTGTCTGAATCCAGAGGTCAGAGCGTTAGAACTTTGTCACGTTATCGTTCTCAGGTCTGAATATGAACGTGGAATGAGATCAGAACTGGATTCCGCTAAACGAAACCTGAAGCTGAACGATCTCAGAAATCTATTCTGTAATTTCATTACGGCTGCTTTAAGTCCTGTTCCCTAAATCCACAGAGGCCCCGACGCCGTTACCGAGCATCAGGAGAGCAAACGTCCCTTTAAACGCCGTTCTGTAAGTGAAATGTTTACCCGAATACACTCTATATTCCGACCTCCACTCCCGGCCCGTAAGCGCCGACTCAGCAGTGTGCAATAAATCCACGGATATGTATAATCCTCCGAGGACATTAAACACCCTCCACTAATTTTCATTTTCATTTTCTTCAGACGCTCAGTCGTGCGTGGAGAGCGCGCGTCACATCGGCACCGGTAGGAGGCGCCGCCTATTACGATCGGTCGCGGATCACTGCCACCCGCCCGCGCTGATGTGGTTTTGGGCACGTGTACTTACTCACTACGTTCCTGTCCTCCGTGGGGACGACTGCACGTCCAGCGCCCACGTTGTTAATCGTGGCGTCGGAGCAGAAAATAAGCAGCGAAGCGATTTGTGACGCGGAATTATTTATTTTTCACTATGTCGATGCGTTTGTAGCACGGCGGCCCATCGGTGGTAACGGGTTCTACGCCGCTGGTTTTGTTATGTTATTAAGTTTGTGGCGTTGTGATGTCATCACGTGATCAAGGGTTGGTATCCAACGCTGATGATGTCATGTGACGCACAGCCAGTTCGGTCATTGGATTGTTTGCGTATGCTGCCACCGCCGTACTTCACAGGGGGAGGACCGGTGTGCACTAGTTGGTTCTCTGTGTGCAATTTGTATGTTCTCCTCATGTCTATGTGAGTTTCCCTTCGATTCAACAACTGGCCAGTAGGCTGGCGGTTTAGCATATCCCCATCTTGCATTATATAAGTGCTGGGATAGGCTCCGGCATTTCTTAGAAAGCCAAGGCATCCTTTAAAGAACTTCTGTGTGTCCACAGGAAGCACGTCCATCAAAATGATTGTCCCCGAAATAAAAGAGTCATCCGCAGCCGCGCTTAGACTAAGGACCTCTGTCTGATTCATGATTCATGAGTCGAACTGCTGATTCATGACTCACTCATATGTAGAGAGATGAGAACCTCCACTCAAATCTCTCTCTCTAGACTGTTCTCTAATGTTGAGGGTGGTGGCGTGTTCATGTCCCTCCACCCTCATCCAGTCTCTCTCTGATTCATGATTCATGAGTCGAACTGCTGATTCATGAATCACTCTCATGTAGAGAGGAGGGAACCTCCACCTAAATCTCTCTCTAGACTGTTCTCTAATGTTTAGGGTGGTGGCGTGTTCATGTCCCTCCACCCTCATCCTGTCTCTCTCTGATTCATGATTCATGAGTCAAACTGCTGATTCATGAATCACTCTCATGTAGAGAGGTGGGAACCTCCACCCAAATCTCTCTCTCTCTCTAGACTGTTCTCTAATGTTTAGGGTGGTGGCGTGTTCATGTCCCTCCACCCTCATCCTGTCTCTCTTTGATTCATGATTCATGAGTCGAACTGCTGATTCATGACTCACTCTCATGTAGAGAGGTGGGAACCTCCACCCAAATCTCTCTCTCTCTAGACTGTTCTCTAATGTTTAGGGTGGTGGCGTGTTCATGTCCCTCCACCCTCATCCTGTCTCTCTTTGATTCATGATTCATGAGTCGAACTGCTGATTCATGAATCACTCTCATGTAGAGAGGTGGGAACCTCCACCCAAATCTCTCTCTCTCTCTAGACTGTTCTCTGTCTGCAGCGTCCTGTATCACTGATGGAGGATTTAAAGGATGGAGAACACACACACTGTGCAGCATCACATGACCTACCGTCTCTGATTCTACATCCACAAGGTGGAGCAATAAGGTGGAGGAGTGGAATAGTGTGTACAGTGAGTGGAGACAGACACTCACACATCTGCACCACCACCATGTCAGTGTCACTGTCACATTACACACCTCCTCCACCTTATTGCTCCACCTTGTGGATGTCGAATCAGAGACGGTAGGTCATGTGATGCTGCACAGTGTGTGTTCTCCATCAGTGATACAGCATGAGGGTGGAGGGACACCACCTCCACCATGTCACTGAGCATCATCCACCACCCTAATGACACCCGCTCTGTCCATGGTCATCAAAGAACAGATTAAAGATGAACTAACAGAGTCTGTAGACTAACCAATGGACTACAGAATGGAACTGTAGAACTACAAACTCCACCTGTACGGAGGGTGGAGGTGATCACATGGTCAGTGAGAGTAGAAATAGGAGGCAGTGACGTGGATTTTCATGTTTATTATTCCAAGAGTTTTTTTCTTATTTGTGTTTTCAGGACCACCACGGTCCACTTCACCGTCTTCAGCGCCGGTCCTCGCTCTCCCCGTCGGCGGAGGCGGCGGCCTCGCGAACGCGGCACAAATTCAGACTCCACTGCACAGATTCAGGGGAATAATTAGAGGCAACATATCCAATTAAAAAAAAAAAAAAAAGCCGTGAACGCGCGCTGTGTATCCATGCAGAAGAACGTCTGCGTCGGCATAAAAAACACTCTGCCTTATTATTGCGCCGAGTCGTCGCTTTATCAGATACAGCGGTGCGGTCGCTCATAAAGGCCCAGTTGGCGTATGATGTTCTCATCTGTTTCCTAACGCAGTAGCTGGAGGTGGCAATTTCATCGGTTTCAGGTTCAGTGCGTCGAGAGGTATGGACCCGGCGCCGGGTACAAAGCACCGTGTAAATGCTAGAAGACATCTGGGAACGGAGACGGTGGAGACGTCGCTTAATGGCACTCAGACGTGCGCGATGCTCATGAGCGCTGCGTCGCCGGAGTATAATTGCTCTCCGTAATGTCCTCTTATCGTCTGAGATGTCCTCGCCGAACTCCTGGATGCTTATTATTCATTCCGAGTGGAAGTCCTGCGCTTGTTTAGCTCTCGGGGGAATTTCACTGATAAACGACTGGAGACGATGAGACCTGCGTCCCTCTGTCTGTCCGCTGAGTGGACCGGAGTGTGTGTGTGTGTGTGTGTGTGTGTGTGTGTGTGTGTGTGGTACTTTTATGTGTGTGTACAGTCCCTGACCTTAAGTTCTGTCACTTATCCATGTTGTGGAAACAAAAGCTTATAACCTGACTTTAAATTCATCCATTATCTTCTGCTTTATCCTCTATTAGGGTCACGGGGGGGGGGTCCCCATGCCCGTCCAGGGGAGAACGTTTTGGGCGCTGGGCAGATAGACCCAGGACAGGACGCCAATCTATCGCTGAATACACACTCACTCACACAAACACACTACACACATGGGGCAATTTGGAGAATTCAATTGACTTGATCCATGTTTTGGACTGTGGGAGGAAACCGGAGAACCCGGCGGAAACCCACGCAGACACGGGGAGAACATAGAGACTCCACCCAAATAGGGATTTGAACCGGGAATCCCTAGTGCTGAGAGGAGAACATGCTAAACCACTAAGCCACCGTGCCGCCCTCAAATGAGATTTAATTCACGAAAATAAATTTGCTTTACTGCAGAAACATCGATCATTTAATGAACACAGAGTGGCACGGTGGCTTAGTGGTTTTGCATGTTCTCCACTCAGCACTAGGGATTCCCGGTTCGAATCCCCATCTGGGTGGAGTTTCCATGTTCTCCCCGTGTCTGCGTGGGTTTCCTCCGGGTTCTCCGGTTTCCTCCCACAGTCCAAAAACATGGATCAAGTCAATTGAATTCTCCAAATTGCCCCATAGAGAGTGTGTGTGTGTGAGGTCAGATTTTGGCAGGACCAAAGTTTTGTCGCCTCGTCATTCAACACACCCAGTCCCAGTTTACAGCCTGACCGCTGCTCACTAATTGATCGGTTAATTAGCGGGTGTGTATCAAAAGAACTCCAGCTCCCCTGACCTTCACTTGCAGTGCAACCTGACCTCTGACAACATGCCCAAAATCCATCCTGCGGCGGGACGGACACCTTTAATGTGTCTCAGCGTCAAGTACCAAGAATTTAAAAAAGATTTGAAGAGACTGCAGATGATGAGACCTGCGTCCCTCTGTCTGTCCGCTGAGTGGACCGGAGTGTGAGTGTGTGTGTGTGTGTGTGTGGGGGGGTTTGTGTGTGAGTGTGTGTGTGTGTGTGGGGGGGGTACTTTTATGTGTATATATGTTTAACGCAGCGGTGCCTATAATTAAAGCACTAAGTCATGAGAGGGCGCAGGTTCGATTGTTTTAATATAAGCCGGTTTTATTAGGCGCATCGCCAATCAGAACACTCACAGCCCGTCGTGTGAGCTTCTTATGGGACGGTCCAGACTCCGGTACTCCCCCATGTGTCCCTGCGGATGGAGCGTCTTCAGTGATGCAGACGATACACTCAGCGTACACTCTATAGGACACCTCCACCCTGTTCCTCTGCATATCGTTAGTCCTCTTTACTCTGTTCTCTGATGATGAGAACCATGGACAGAGCAGGTGTCATTAGGGTGGTGGATGACTCTTGGTGCTGCTGTGAAATTGGTGTGGTGGTGCAGGCGTGTGAATGTGTGTTGTTGCTGTTGTACGATTTGATAAACTTTGAAATGTTCTCTACAGACGACATATTTGTAGTTCCACCGTTCCATTCTGTAGTCCATCTGGTTCTCTACGCACTCTTTGGTATGTTCTCTGATGATCAGGACCACGGGCCGATCAGAAATCATTGGGATGGTGAATGATGCTCAGTACTGCGGTGACACTGACATGGTGGTGCCACTCCTCCACCTTATTGCTCCCCCTTGTGGATGTAGAATCAGAGACAGTAGGTCATGTAGGACAGTTTGCGTTCTTTTGCTCCATCCTCTAAATCCTCCATCAGTGATACAGGATGCTGCAGACTGGATGAGGGTCAGCACCTCCACCGTGTCACTGACAACCATCCACCACCCTAATGACACCTGCTCTGTGGGGGGTGCTCTGAACTCTAAACTCTGAGTTTAAGATCCGGGGTTTGGAATCGATTTATAATCAATTACCAACTTGTTAGGCCTCTGCATTCTCATGTGTTTGTTTGTGGGGGACGAGGGGACGAGGGGACGAGGGGGGGTTTATAATTATTTGGCAGGTCAGACAGAAGCTGCAGACAAACACAATTATTTTATAACAATAAACACAGTACGATTGTCTAGTCCATCTGTTCCTCTGTTTGGTATGTTCTCTTTGGTATGTTCTCTGATGGATGGTATGGTGGTGGATGATGCTCAGTACTGCAGTGACACTGACATGGTGGTGGTGCAGGTGTGTGAGTGTGTGTCGTGCTGCCGGAGTTTAAACCCTGTCTCCACTCACTGTACACTCTGTTACACACCTCCACCTCATTGCGCCACCTTGTGGATGTGGAATCAGAGACAGAAGGGTTTGGAATCGATTTATAATCCATTACCGACTTGTTAGGCCTCTGCATTCTCATGTGTTTGTTTGTAGCGGGCGGGGCGGAGGGGCCGGGGGGGGGATTTATGATTATTTGGCAGGTCAGACAGAAGCTGCAGACAAACACAATTATTTTATAATGAAGCGTCTGTGGTGCAGTGACGCAACCCTGTGAAAGTCGGCCCAAAACCCCGATGAATGCCTTCTGCAAGCATTAATCTCCTCAGACAGCCCCTGAGCATGATGAGTTATGACAGGAGACCACACACACACACACACACACACACAGAGTGGATAACATCCCTGTACACTGTGCAGCTTTAATGCATTGGAGGTTAAATGAGGACAGCAGAAGGCATGTCTCTGTGTACAGACAGCGTCCACTTTATTAGATACACCGCCATGACTTTACCCTCACTGTCCACTTACCATAGAGAGCTTAACATGTCTTTGACCCTAGAGGTTGAAACAGGTACTACAGGCTCTGGAAGTGTGAGCACAAGGTTTCGACACAAAGGTCGTATAAGGATAAATCAACACAGTAACCAGTATGTGCAGCACGGTGGCTCAGTGGTTTGGCATGTTCTCCTTTCTGCACTAGGGATTCCCGGTTCAAATCCCAATATGGGTGGAGTTTGCATGTTCTCCCCGTGTCCGCGTGGGTTTCCTCCGGGTTCTCCGCTTTCCTCCCACAGTCCAAAAACATGGATCAAGTCAATTGAGTTCTCCAAATTGCCCCATATAGAGTGTGTCTGCGTGAGTGAGTGTGTGCCCAGCGATGGATTGGTGTCCTGTCCTGGGTGTATCTGCCCAGCGCCCGAGACGTTCTCCCCTGGATGGACATGGCGACCCCCCACGCGACCCTAGTAGAGGATAAAGAGGAAAATAATGGATCTAGGTGTGTGTTCCTCTACATACTCTGTTTGGTATGTTCTCTTTGGTGTGTGAGTGTGTGTTGTGCTGCTGGAGTTTAAACCCTGTCTCCACTCACTGTACACTCTGTTACACACCTCCACCTCATTGCGCCACCTTGTGGATGTAGAATCAGAGACAGTGGATCATCAGTCTCCAGCGTCCTGGAAGAAATGAATAGAGTCCTGATGAGAGATTATTGCAGCTCTGAGAGAGAGGGGGGTGAGGGGGAGAGAGGAGGGTGAGTCAGTCAGTGAGTGAGTGAGTGAGTGAGTGAGTGAGTGAGTGAGTGAGTGAGTGAGCTTTAAAGGTGTCCATGACTTGTAAAATCAATTACATCTGGTAGCTGACGAAAAGTCACTCATTCATTTATTCACTTATGACTCCATTAATTATTTACTCTCTCTAATGGACTTTCAGATTCACTCACCGACTTAGTAACTTTAATATTACTTAACATTTAACATTATTTACTCATTCATTGATGTATTTATTAATTCACTCATTTATTCACTTATTCACACGCGTTCATAAACATTAACCAACTTACTGACTTACGAATCAGTTTAATTATTTCTGTACTTTGCACTCACTTATTCATTTACTTACAAACACTCATTCACTCACTCATTCAGACATTTATTTACTTATTATCACAGTAATTTATTCACTCACCCACCCAGTCATTTTTTTACTACTTTACACTTACAAATTCATTCATTCAGTCATTTATTCAGTCACTCGTTCAGTCATTCATTCACTCTCATTTATTTAGTCATTTGTTTACTCATTAACACATTCATTCATACATTCATTCACTACGGAAAACTCCCACATCCACTTCATCACTCATTCATCCTTCTCCCTCATATCTTTACATATAAATCAGTAATATACGTTCTTGTACACACATTCACTCATTCACTTACCTTTAAACATCGACTCTGTGACCCTTTTATATGCCCTTACAGATCTTCAAGCGTTTAAACACACTTTCACCTTAAACCCTCTCTCAGTCAATTACTCCTTCATCGACTCCATCATGTGTTCACACTGATGTACGTGATGCTGATGTGAGTGAATCTGAAAGTGTGGAAATTAAAAGTCCATTAGAGAGAGAGTCATGTGACTAAATGAATGAATGAGTGACTTTCTTTTTGACTTTCTTTGTCTTTAAGGTGAAATTTTGTATGTTTTGGATTTGAATAATTGAAGATTTCACTTAAATTCTTAATAATTCAATTAAATAATTAAAGAATAATTAAAGAATTCAAGAAAGACGAGATAAGAACCCGTCAGTACTGCTGACGTCCCAATGGAAATTTTTGGGGTTTTGTTGATTCAGCGTCTTTTTGGAAGCCGTAAATGTTCTTAAACCGCAGATTTTGTCTGTCTCCGTGTGAAGACCCATGTCCAGTCTGAACCTGTCTCCTTCACATGTCCCAAAACCATGAGGTCCATGAAGAAATCCTCTGTGATCTTATAAAAGTCTGTTAACTCCGCCCGCTGAGGACCCGAAGGCTGCGTCTCCTTTCTCTTACGGGAAGTCCTTTGATCTGAATCGTGTCCAGCGATCCCAAAGTCTGACTTCCAGTTGGTACGATGACGGTGTGGCGTTCTGAGAGGTCACCTTGTTTCCCGTCTCCACCGCTGATCCTCCTCAGACGTCTGTCTCTCCTGTAGAGATGCACCTCCTTTACCCCAAATGCTCCATGGTCCTAACTCCCGTTGTTTTTTGGGAAACATCCATGGGCAGAGCCAACGTCTCGATCCAACCTTTTTTTTTTTTTTTTAGAGAGGGTGTAGCGGGGGGGGGGGGCGATTGTGTAAGAAATCGGAGGAGGATGTTGGTACCATCTGTGTTTTATCAGCTGTTCGGATGGTGGATGATGCTCAGTACTGCAGTGACACTAACATGGTGGTACAGGTGTGTGTCTCTACTCACTGTACACTCTGTTCCACTCCTCCACCTTATTGCTCCACCTTGTGGTAGAATCAGAGACAGTAGGTCATGTGATGCTGCACAGTGTGTGTTCTCCATCCTCTAAATCCTCCATCAGTGATGCAGGATGAGGGTCACCATCTCCACCATGTCACTGAGAACCATCCACCACCCTAATGACACCCGCTCTGTCCACGATCCCAGACATCAGAGAACCCAAAACCTCATAAAGCATGTAGAGGAACAGATGGACTACAGAATGGAAGTGTAGAACTACAAAGGTTGTATGGGTGCAGGAGGTGTAGAAGAAGGGAGATCTTGTGGTTTGTGTGTTTGATCTTCAGTTTTGGGAAACATTTTGTGTAAATAAGGAAACGTAGATGAAACGGCGCTGATTTAAAATGAATATCAGATCAAACTAAAGGGACAGAACACGAGAACAAAGAAACATCTGATTCATAAGCTGTAAGTATTTAAAAGTGTTTATTATACACACTGTGTAATCATAGTAATAACTGGGTGTAGGTATTGTGTGTGTGTGTGTGTGTGTGTGTGTGTGTAGGATTAATGAGGGGCAGGAGAAATGAAAGTAAATGGACCTGATTAGCATAAAGATAACAGAGGCTTTCTCTCTTGCCTTTGATCTTCAGTCATAATGAATGCGTCTTTATTATTTGATGTTGTGCGAACGTGACCGCAGGCTGGATGTCGAGGCCGCGGATGACGGGATCGTTTCTTATCGCGTCTTCATTCGTATGAAACCATGATGCTGCGTGATGATGTCACAAGCTTTATTAACTTATAAATACAAGCGCCGCGGGAGGTCGGAGAAAGGAACGATTACAAATGAAATGTAATACTGCCGAGCGGATAAGTCCGTTCAAACACCGTGGGGACAAATCTTTTATTTAGAATAGAAAGCCTTTATTGTCATTATACCCCCTGCATACACAGTATACATCGTATAACGAGATTCAAGCTCCTCCTTAAAGTGCACATGGCATTATATATATTCATTTATTATCTTCCGCTTTATCCTCTATTAGGGTCCCGCGGGGGGGGGGGGGGGTGAATGTTTCCATCCAGGGGTGAACGTTTTGGGCTCTGGGCAGATACACCCAGGACAGGGTGCCAATCTATCACTGGACACACACTCACTCACACACACTCTATATGGGGCAATTTGGAAAACTCAATTGACCTTAATCCATGTTTTTTGGATTGTGGGAGGAAACCGGAGAACCCGGAGAAAACCCACACGGACACGGGAACATGGAAACTCCACCCAGATTGGGATTCGAACTGGGAACTCCTAGAGCTTAGAGGAGAACATGTTAACCACTAAGCCACCCTCCTCTCGTAACCTTTTTTAATAATTGATGTACGCAGCGGGACGTGCGCCGCTCTGCTGGACCCCTGGGTAACGTGGCGGTACCTCTGTGGTTCGGTGTGGCAGTGAATTTTTTAAGGAACTAAAGGCACTTTGTTAGAGCCGTAGTTCATTATAATGCATTTCATTAAAAAAAGTGAGAGCGGAGCCTCAAATCACCGGACCAGCTTATTAAAGCAGACCACATGTGGCTGAATAATAGGCTCAATAAAGGACCCCATTAGGGTCTCCCATCTGGGATCCATCTCTGTTCCCAAGATTCACAATGGTCCCATAAGGAAGTGCCCCAATAAGGGCCATAAAAGGTTACAACCTCGTCTGGGTTCAGCTGGGTTCCATTATAATTACCCGTAATGTGCCACGGGCCTGGCTTCAGTTTGTCATCCGTGTTCATTATAAATCCCAATGTTGACCCATAAACGTGGGTTCTGCTGGAGGTGGCGCTCAATCATCCGCCGACGCGATTAAAATAGGTGTGAGGGGGCGGTAGTGAGACCCGACGGGCTGAACGGGGTACAATCGGAGTCCCCCTCTGTCCCCAAACTATAATCTGCATTAAGTTAAAGAGTTTAAACCCTGTCTCCACTCACTGTACACTCTGTTACACTCCTCCACCTTATTGCGCCACCTTGTGGATGTGAAATCAGAGACAGTAGGTCATGTGATGCTGCACAGTGTGTGTTCTCCATCCTCTAAATCCTCCATCAGTGATACAGGATGAGGGTGGAGGGACATGAGGTAACCATCTCCACCGTGTCACTGAGCATCATCCACCACCCTAAAGATACCAGCTCTGTGGGGGTCCTGATCCTCAGAGAACATACCAAAGAGCACTAACAGAGTATGTAGAGAAACCCGATGGACTACAGAATGGAACTGTAGAACTACAAACTCCATATGTATGGGGGGGGGGGGGTGATGACATCCGAATCAAGACGGTGGTCTGATTAGTCAACCTCATTGTTAAACCGTGAGTGTCGTCTGTGACATCATCGTTCCGCCCGAACCAATAGCGCCGTCCGAATGTTAAAACCTTCCGAGGTTTTTTACGGCAGAAGTTTCGAGAGACGGGAGTCGGAGGTCAAACACGGCTTAATTACGGCTTAATTACGGCTCACTAATGAGGGCCAGCGCTGTACCCCACCGAGCGCCGGATCCGTACAAGTTCAAGTTCTTTAATTATGTCGCTCTTTTTACATCAGTACGTCGTCATAAAGCAGCTTTACAGAATGAAAAGCCTTTAACCCTCAAAGAGCAAGATGAAGAGACAGCGGCAAGACAAAACTCTCTGTTATGTTGTTATTTAAGGAAGAAACCTTGTGAGGACCGAGACTCAGTGGGGGACTCGTCCTCCTTGAGCGGCCGTGGCTGCAAAGCTGATTCTACAGACGCGTCCTCACGCGACCTCATGTGCGAACATCCCATAACGCTCGTACGGGAACACTGAGGCGTGCACAACACGTCCGTACAGACGTCCTGATGAGAAACGAAACGGCGTCTCTGAGTCTGACGTGTGATGCGCTGCTGGGTTAACGACGGCAGACTGCGTGCTCTTTTTGGTTCGAACCAAAAAAAACGAGACGACGTTTTAATTATTAACATAGACTCCTGATAACGGCGCGTCCGGCCCCCTCGAGTTAATAACGTGTCCGCGCTGAAGAGCGCGCCGAAACGTTCCACTTCCCCTGCTCTTTACGCCAAATTAGCCTTCATATCATTAATTGATGGATCGTAACGATCGCGTCTTAATGTCCCGCTCCAAATGAAAATGCTTTATTGGGGGAGATGGATACGCTGATCGGGACGCAATAAGCGCGTCGGCATTAAGGCCACAGCGGTAAGTCAGGCCTCTTACGCTCGCGCCGCAGAGGGGGTGGAGGAGAAACGAAATGGGTCCTGAAGAGAATTCGGACATTACGGAAACGGATATTAAAATCACCGGCTGTTATTGCTTTTAGGATTTTACGGCGACGTGAGCGCGTCGTAATGATGCGCACGTCCGCTCTCAGACAGTCCTCCCTCACCTCACACTGGGAGGAGAATTTGTCTTCAAAACGCCGTAAACGCTGAGTTCATTCGCTCGCCGGCCACTTTATTAGGTACGGCTCGTGGTTTCACGTCACGTACATGGAGTTTGTAGTCCGACAGTTGCGTTCTGTAGTCCATCTGTTCCTCTACATACTCTGTTTGTCCTCTTTGGTATGTTCTCTGAGGACCAGGACCATGGACCGAGTGTCATCAGGGTGTCATTAGTTCAAGTTCAAGTTATTTAATTCATTCATTCATTATCTCCCGCTTATCCTCTATTAGGGTCGCGGTGGGGTTCCCCATGCCCATCCAGGGAAGAACGTTTCGGGCGCTGGGCAGATAGACCCAGGACAGGGCGCCAATCCATCACTGAGCACACACTCACTCACACAGACACACTCTATATGGGGCAATTTTGAGAATTCAATTAACTTGATCCATGTTTTTGGACTGTGGGAGGAAACCGGAGAACCCGGAGGAAACCCACGCAGACACGGGGAGAACATGGAAACTCCACCCAGATGGGGATTTGAACCGGGAATCCCTAGTGCAGAGAGGAGAACATGCTAACCACTATGCCACTGTGCCGCCTAAGTTATTTAATTATATAGCTTTTTTTTTTACATGTACGTCGTCATAAAGCAGCTTTACAGAATGAAAAGCCTTTAAACCCCAAAGAGCAAGATAAAGAGACAGCGGCAAGACAAAACTCTCTGTTATGTTGTTATTTAAGGAAGAAACCTTGTGAGGACCGAGACTCAGTGGGGGACTCGTCCTCCTTGAGCGGCCGGGCAGCATCAACAGTGTAGGACAGCCGTGTAGAGACATTCAACAAATGGAAAAACTCTAACAACTGGAAAAAAAATTAGGGTGGTGGATGAGGCTCAGTACTGCAGTGACACTGACATGGTGGTGCAGGTGGGTGTAACCACTCACTGTTCCACTCCTCCACCTTATTGCTCCACCTTGTGGATGTAGAATCAGAGACAGTAGGTCATGTGATGGTGCACAGTGGGTGTTCTCCATCCTCTAATCCTCCATCAGTGATACAGGATGCTGCAGACAGGATGAGGGTCACTAAGCATCATCCACCACCCTAATGATACCTGCTGTGTCCATAGTCCTGATCATCGGAGAACATACCAAAGAGGACTAACAGAGTATGTAGAGAAACAGATGGACTACAGAATGGAACTGTAGAACTACAAACTCCATCTATTTGGTGGAGGTGGTCACATGGACGGTGAGAGTAGAGACATAAAGTGTCCGCTGAGTGTAATGGCCGTAGGGTTTAACGGGGCATTTTGATTGGACCACACGCTGTGAGCTCATTCATTGGCTGACTCTCGTTCTACGTTTTAGGATTCAGGTGAACGTCTTTAAAGTTTGCGTCTCTGAGGTTGTTTCTAAGGTGAGGTGTTTTTTTAACATCCACGTCTCCTCCACCTCACCTGGTGAAGGTGCGCCTCCTCCTCCTCCTCCTCGCCCCCCCCCCCCCCCCCCCCCCCCCCCCACCCGGCCCCGCCCCCCCCCCCCCCCCCCCCCCCCCCCCCCCCCCCCCCCCCCGCCCCCCCCCCCCCCCCCCCCCCCCCCCCCCCCCCCCCCCCCCCCCCCCCCCCCCCCCCCCCCCCCCCCCCCCCCCCCCCCCCCCCCCCCCCCCCCCCCCCCCGAGGCGGTGTCATCCATCTGCCGCTAATTTGGTCCTGAACCCGATTCCCGGGTCAGGAGCCGTGACAGCTCCGCGCCCGTTCTCCAGGTTTTGCCCTTGTTTCGGGGAGGCGCGTGCTCCGGACAGCCGCCCGCTTTAATCAGGGCCAGCGGTTGGCTGGGGGGCCGCGGCGTCACCGGAGTGACAGTCCGTTACTCTGAAAAAATATCGTCCTGAATATTCATAAGCAATAAATATTCATTTGTTTTTGTTGGTATGATGCACCTTCTCCTCATAGTGAGACAGGGCTTGCTCGGCAGGCGGTGGGAGCGTGGGGGGGGGGGTGGCCGGTCCCTCGCAGGGCAGATTCATTCTGGAGACATTCTAGATTTTAGTTGGAGTGGCTTTGTTTTTTGAATCCTGCTTTATAAGAAGCTGGTGGTCCAGCGGAGGTCCCGCAGCTGCCGGACAGGCGGAGGACAGATCAGTGCTGGTGGAGGTTAGTCCGTGGAGATCTGGGTGGATGAGCCGATCTGGTTTGGCGTGTCCTGCTGAAGCCTGTGGAGACGGCAGATGCTGAGCGGAGAGGAGCTCCTCGAACGCACACTGAGCTCCATCTCACTTCTCCATCTCATTATTTATCAGCTCAGTCTGGATCCTCCAGCAGTCTGTTCATCCATTCAGCAGCTCATCCATCGAGGAGCCTTTAATCTGTCATCCGACCGTCCGTCCGTCCGTCCGTCCGGTGTATTCATGGGTTCATCCTCCCTTCTGTAAAACGAGTCGCTCATTTACTCTCAACTGATTTGTTTAATTAAACTCTCCATCTGTTCATCCATCCATTATCTTCCGCTTTATCCTATATTAGGGTTGCGGGGGGGGGGGGGGGCGTCTCGGGCGCTGGGCAGATAGACCCAGGACAGGACGCCAATCCATCACTGGACACCCACTCACTCACTCACACACACACTCTATATGGGGCAATTTGGAGAACTCAATTGACCTTGATCCATGTTTTTGGACTGTGGGAGGAAACCGGAGAACCCGGAGGAAACCCATGCAGACACGGGGAGAGCATGGAAACTCCACCCAGATGGGGTTTCGAACCGGGAATCCCTAGAGCTGAGAGGAGAACATGCTAAACCACTAAGCCACCGTGCCGCTGTCGAAACGAACATGTTTATCATTTTCTGTTTTTTTTTTTAATGAGATTCAGATTGATTAATTAAATGATTCGACTCTCTGAGGATCTGATAATTAAATCACCCATCGTTTGATGATGTCATAATGTAATGTCTGTGTAGAAAATATCAGAATCACCTTCATTTTCATTATAATTTACATTACAATGAAATTTGGGCGGCGGCACAGTGGCTTAGTGGTTTAGCATGTTCTCCTCTCAGCACTAGGGATTCCCGGTTCGAATCCCCATCTGGGTGGAGTTTCCATGTCCTCCCCGTGTCCGCGTGGGTTTCCTCCGGGTTCTCCGGTTTCCTCCCACAGTCCAAAAACATGGATCAAGGTCAATTGAGTTCTCCAAATTGCCCCATATAGAGTGTGTGTGTGAGTGAGTGAGTGGGTGTCCAGTGATGTCCCCGCGACCCTAATAAGCGGAAAAGCGGAAATTAATGGATGGATGAAATTTGGATGCTGTAAGAAACATAAAGCGAAATAAAAAAAACAATATAATCCTCTGTGTGAATAAATCGTAAGTAAAAATACAGAAATATATATAAAGTATAATATATACACTATAAGAAATACAGAAATGTGTATGGATGAGTGTTTGTGTGTAAGTGGAAGTTTTAAGGAATATGTATTTACATATGGCATGTAATGACAATTGCACCTACTTATAGACATTGATGGTGTGACAGCAGTGAATATTACATATTCATGACTAAATATATATATATATATATACTGTATATATGTGTGTGTGTATATTGAACATATAAGTAACGACTGATTAGAATATATGGAATATATTGCCCTGATAATATATAATATTATATTAATATAATGCAAATGTTTACATCAGTCATGCTCACCTTTCAACTTCAGTCTGTTTGTCTCTCCCTCCCTCTCTCTCTGTGTCTCTCTGTGTCTCTCTGTCTCTCTCTCTCTCCCCCTCCCCGCCCCCCCCCCCTCTCTCTCTCTCTCGCTCGCCCTCAGCAGGAGCAGGTATATAAAGAGAAGTCCTTTCAGGCTGAAGCTGAACCGAGCTGAACCTGAATTCCACACACTGGGCTTCGCTCCAGATGGCGGCCTGTGATCATTTATTAATGAGTGAGTTCAGAGAGTTCTGCCAGTCTGCACCCAGAGCCGAGCCACACACACACACACACACACGCACACACACGCACACACACACACACACACACACACACACACGAGCGTCCCCATGTATATGTATTCTCACTCCCAGGTTCACCTTCACACTCACACATATTTAAATGCTAATGCACACACACACACACACACACACACACACACACTATTACACAAGGCTATAAATCCATCAGGATGTGACACCAGCACACATCCCGAGTTTTACATTTTTATATCTTTGAGGCTTTTTAAAAGTCATCGTATCAGATAAGTATTTTATCAGTTTTACCCCCCCCCCCGCCCACCATTTCTTTAAAAACACTGCTTAACCTGACACCGTTGTAGCCCGTCCACCTCAAGGTTGGACATGTTGATTCTCTGTTCAGCGCTGTGCTTTATGAGGCAGCACCATGAGGATGTTTAGAGACGGTGTATAACGTGTGTATCACCGAACATCCGGTCTGGTGCCAACAATTATGTCACTGTCAATAGCAAAGGATCACCCTCCTGGGTTAGGGGTTCAAGCCACCAAATTCACCGTCATAGGCCCCTGAGCACGGCCCCCTTTACAGCTGTTACAGCTTTCATTTTTATTATAATGCCTTCTGCTAGATTTTGCCACCTCACTGCCCATGTGATCAACCCCCCCCCATGCAGGTGGAGTTTGTAGTTCTACAGTTTCATTTTGTAGTCCATCTGTTCCTCTACATACTCCGTTAATCCTCTTTGGTATGTTCTCTGATGATCAGGAACCCCACAGAGCAGGTATCATTAGGGTGGTGGATGTTTGTGGATGACGGAGGATTAGAGGATGGAGAACACACACTGTGTAGCATCACATGACCTTCTGTCCCTGATTCGACATTCGCAATAAGGTGGAGGAGTGGAAAAGAGTGTACAGTGAGTGGAGACAGGGTTTAAACTCCTGCACCACCATGTCAGTGTCACTGCAGTACTGAGAATCATCCACCACCCTAATGATACCTGCTCTGTCCATGGTCCTGATCATTACTGATCATCCTGATAGAACATACCAAAGGACAATAACAGAGTCTGTAAAGGAACAGATGGACTACAGAATGGAACTGTAGAACTACAAATATGTCGTCTGTAGAGAACATTTCAAAAGTCTTCACTGAAACCGAAAGTTCATAAAGTTTATTTCCCATGCCCATCCAGGGGCGAACGTTTCGGGCGCTGGGCAGATACACCCAGGACAGGGGGGCAATCTATCTCTGAACACACTCACTCACACACACACTCTATATGGGGCAATTTGGAGAACTCAATTGACCTTGATCCATGTTTTTTGGACTGTGGGAGGAAACTGGAGAACCCGGAGGAAACCCACGCGGACACGGGGAGAACATGAAGACTCCACCCAGATGGGGATTCGAACTGGGAATCCCTAGTGCTAAGAGGAGAACATGCTAAACCACTAAGCCACCAAGTATAATATAGAATCATATAGAGCGGCATGTTTATTAGGATCCACTGATCATATGGATGGTGGGTGGTGGATGTGTAGGTGGAGGTGGAGGTGGAGGTGGAGGTGTAGGTGGAGGTGTAGGTGGACGTGTAGGTGGAGGTGGAGGTGGAGGTGGAGGTGGAGGTGTAGGTGGATGTGTAGGTGTAGGTGGATGTGTAGGTGGAGGTGTCTAATAGAGTGTTCAGTGAGTGGAGACAGGGTTTAAACTCACACTCACACCCCTGCACCACCACGTCAGTGTCACTGCAGTACTAAGAACATGGAAACTCCACCCAGATGGGGATTCGAACCGGGAATACCCAGCGCTGAGAGGAGAACATGCCAAACCACTAAGTCCCCCCCCCCCTCCCGTTTACTTATGACATCATTAAGCTCGTTGTCGTGTTTGGATAGTGAAGCGCAGACCCTCTTACGCATAATTACATCCAGGTCCGTTAACGACGGCGCCTTAACGATCTGCGTTTATATTCTGTTAACTTCCTCAGGCTCTTATTTTGCTCTCGTAACGCGAGGCGTTTTTAATCCCTCATCACCTCCTGACGTCGGCGTGGAGCTCGGCGCAGTGCGTCCGTCACCGGGATAGGACTCACATCCAACACAGGCCATCAAAAAGCGAACGTGGAGGCCTCACACGCCGCCTTTTCCGTCTGCGCACGAGCAGAATGGTAATGTGCTTGATCATTATGGTGGAGTAACCACCTTAAACAGGTTTATAAAGACCCCGCGTGGAGGAGGGAGGGGTCACACCGCCGCGTCTTTACGAGACAGTTAAACAGGTGGAGGAAAATGAGCTTTCCACACCCCGAGAGCCATTAAAGCCTTTTCCCCGGGAGGTTCCGTCGTTAACGGCTCTGTAAAGTTGCAGGACGGTGTGTGTGGCTTCACTTTGATGCACAAATAAGTTGCAGAGCTGCAAAACATAAGTTACAATTTTGGCATGAAGGCGTGTAATGTGCCGTTTCGACCACAGGGGATGCTGTTGCTTCATTAAACCAGGGGGCTGAGCCACGTCTGTGTTACAGCAGACTTAACGTTTCAGCTCTGATTTTCAGCTTTATTTTGTTTAGTTATGGATTTAGTTTAAGTTTAAACATTGTAATATAAATTTAACGTCGTATTAAATTAATATCATGTGTTTTTTTTTTTATTTCGTCGCTTCAGTGGGCAGAGCCGAGGAGCCTGAGGATGAGGCGACTGCGGTCCATCACAGGACAGACGCAGGGACCCCGTCAGCCTGACCTGCGACCTTTCAACTAACTGTGAGTTGTTTTTATAATGATTACGCGTCGATTGGATTAAACTAGATTAAATTTTATTGTCAATTAACACAGCAAATCCATGCAGAGTGTATAATAGATATATTAATATATAGGCATATTAAAGGGTAAATAGAGGGACGATTAAGATAATATACAATGAGAATAAAAGTTATAGACGTGATTATACAAACGTATAGATGGTTCTATAAACGTTATTTACAGATTTTTTTTATTATTTATTATTTTTTTTACAGTGTTTACAATGTTTATATCGTAAATGTACAGAAATATCCAACCGTTTATCTTTGGTGTTATTAATGATTTAAAGAAATTCGGCGTGATGTTGTCGGGACTGATGTCGTAGGCGTGAGTGCGGGGATAGGACCCACAGCGCTCAGAGAACACACGGTGTATTTTTAATAACACGCTGCAGGACGCCGTCGTTCGTTTGACCCGCCGTGTTCGATTCGACGCTGCTTATTCGGAATTAAGGTGAATAGAATTCCGAACGGGGTCGTGGCGTGGTACCGGGGCAGTACCGGGGCAGTACCGGGGCGGTCACGGGTCAGCGCCGACGACCAGCGGGCTGTGAGCTCAAATCCCAGCACTGCCAGAAGATCCTCCCCGGGCCCTTGGGCACCGCCCTTAACCCCACACTGCTCCGATTTTTATTCCCAGTCCCTGAACTCTCGCAGTGTGAAGCCCTCATACAGGAATAATTACTCTCTCTCTCTCTCTCTCTCTCTCTCTCTCTCTCCCCCTTAATCTTCCTCTGTGCTGTGTTATTATGGTTTTTTAAGAGTCTGTGGTAAAGCAGCGTGCTCTATGGAGTTCCTCGATCTCGTGTAAAGCCGTAGATGGGGCAATCTGCAGAGACGCTGCAGGAGACGAATATTTTAAAGACGCAGATCTTCGTCCATCTTTGTGGTTTTTTTTTTCGTGGTGCGTCCCCGGTGTGTTCACATAGCCCAATTTTAGTCGTCCAGGATTAATAATCTCCGCCGATTGGACCAGGTTGTTATTTGTTGTGCACCATCGAGCCTAAAGCCCTCGTGACTGTGTGACCTCCCGGATCTTCCTTTGTGGCAATGATTATATACAACTGTCTGCTCTGCGATGTCATAACCTCATTCAAAGGTTGCAGTTGCAAGCGCAGGTACAGGTCAAGGGGCATTTACAGGTAAAGAGGAAGGTGCAGTTGCAGGTGTAGGTACAGAGGGTTGTTTGTGCGGGCCACGCCCACCAAGCTTCACAGCGTTAATGCTGAGATATCTAGGACCTCTCTGTGTAGCGGTAGGTTGATGATGTCATCATCCGCCGCTCGTTCGGCCGTGCTTTAATCAGTGTGTATTTATCCTGCGGTGCGGGAACCACCTACGTCACGCCGACCGACGTTTACATCACCGCTCGCTTCTCCAAACACATGATCGGCCACAATAAAGGGACTGAGGAGGGTGTACCTCCTACCTACGTCGTGTTCGCTGGTTCTCATAGTCGCCACCGCCAGGATTTAATGGAGACCGTGAGTGTGTGGACACACACACACACACAGAGTTCCTCTAATGAGTGTGTGTCAGCGCGGTACGGGGACGGTGTCGTTCCGTATACGTCTGTTTATTAAACAACAAAGTGAATCTGGATAAACGAGGTGGATCCCAGCGGAACACAATGCCGTGCGTCTGCTATACATAATTGATACTCAGTCTGCTGTTTGATTTCACTGATTACAGCATCGTGGGCCAAAGCCGGGGGGGGCATCGGGGGGGGGGGGGGGGGGGGGGGGGGGGGGGGGGGGGGGGGGGGGGGGGGGGG